>CM028345.1:23029617-23209664 GCA_016618105.1 Dendrobium huoshanense
CATACGAATATTGTTGTGTACGAAACCTATTGTAAATTTTTATGAAATCATTTCATACCTGATCATCATCCGGTATGAACTAGTTTGTCCGTGAAAAACAATAGAAAATTCAATTTTCGTCTGTACGAAATGTCAAGACGAAATGAGTGAGAACATACCTGAGGCGTTCGTCCTGGTACAAAAAAGTGATTTGTCCCGTACGATCCAGACTTAGAAAAACATTTCATACGAGAATAAAATAGAGGCATTCATCCCTGTACGAAAATTAAGATTGTCCCGTATGATCTTCATCCAAGAACAAAACAGAGGTATACATCGCTGTACAAAAACTAAGATCATCCCGTATGATCAGGAATTAGAAAAAATTTTATGCATGAGTAAAACTAAGATGTTTGTCCTTATACGAAGGTTTGATCATCTTGTATGATCAATTCATTATAACGAACCTTCGACATTCATCCTTATATGAAACTGGGATCATCTCATATGAACCATACTTAGAAAAAATAATTTCATTTCTGTTCGTTACATTGCTCGTTAGGGAAAAAATAAATGATTAAATCGTCTCGTACAAAGTGATATCATACAATATGATCAGTTTAAAAATATGAATTTTAAAACTCTCCCCCGGTGTGTATGTGCTCAGTTACTCAATTATAATCACACTCTCTCAGACTCAATAAAATGAAAAATACAGACTTCAATCACAATAAACTCTAAACTGATCTTGATTTAAAGACTTCAACAATCTAGAGAATGATTTTTGAAATATTAGTACACACAAGAGAAAATAATTCTTCCAAAATTTGTTAGGAGAAATAATAATCAAATCAATAATATTTGGAATCATAAAAAACATACAAGTTGCAAGAATATCAAACATGCAAAATAAAGTAGCAACTATCTCAACAACCATCATAGGAGTCATCGTCTAAATTAGTAACAATGAAGGTACTCCTTTTTCTTTTCCTTTTTTTCCATTAATGTGCATGGGAATATTGTGTTACCAGCCAATACCATAATGGGGTGTGCTCCACCAATCAATATGCATATGCAAGCATTATATATCATTTATATTCTCTGTATTATTTCATATTGATATATATAATATACATCATTATATAGGATATATGACAACTCTATGATACAGTATTTAAGTCTTCCCTATTTAGCAAGATCAATTATCTTTAGTAAACAAAAAGCATATAACATTAATTATCAGAACATTAATAACAAGCGATTAAATAATAACACTATTTGTTGCATCATATGTAAGAGAAAAAAATATTATTACTGTAATTAAAATACATGAGTGCTCACTTTGATTAGGATTGCTCACTCTTAATGTTTTTGCTCTAACTTTTGTAAAATAACACCTATAATAATACATAATTTTATAAGATTATTTTAACTTATATATATCTTAAATTTCTCTAATTAATTATTAATTATACTTAAATAGTTCATATTTTTAAATAAGAAAATTTTTTATCCTCCTTTAACAGTTATGTATATGAACTTTGATTTAATTATCATTAATTTGTAATATAACCATATTTACTAACTTTTTAATTAAACTTAACATACCCTCTTTAATAATTTTATTTAAAAGAAATATATCATATTCTCACACTCTCTATATTTATTTTAATTTTAATAATTGAACTTAAATTTTAAAATATTCATTATATATATATATATATATATATATATATATATTAACTATAATTTCTTTATTACTCATTTTAATTAATCATCTTAATTATCATTTTCAAATAAAATCTTATATCTTATTTAATTCTCAAAAATTACATAGTACGTCCTAGTACGAAGTGATAGTTGCAACTTAGTTTTGCATGTTTGATATTCTTGCAACTTACATGTTTTTGATAATTCCAAATATTATTATTTTAATTATTATTTCTCTTAATATACTTTGGAAGATTTATTTTGCTCTTGTGTGTACTAATATTTCAGGGAAATCATACTCTGGATTATTAAAGACTTCTAATCAAGATCAATTTAGAGTTTATTGTAATAGAAGTCTGTATTTTCTATTTTATTGAATCTGAGATAGTGTGATTGTAATTGAGAAACTGAGCATACACACACCAAGGGAGTGTTTAAAAGTTATATTTTTTAAACTAATCGTATTGTACTATATCACTTCCTACGGGACGATCTGGTCAGTTATTTTCCCTAATGAGTAGTCAAACAAATAAAAATAAAAATATTTTTTCTAAGTATGGTTTGTACGAGATGATCCAAATTTTCATACAAGGATGAACGCCTCAATTTTGTTCTCGGAAGAAGATCGTATGCGATGATCAAAATTTTTGTATAGGGATGAACGCCTTTATTTTTTTCTTGGACGAAGATCATACGGGATGATCAAAATTTTCATACAGTGACGAATGCCGCTATTTTGTTCTTAGACAAAGATTATATTAGATGATTAAAATTTTTGTACAAGGATGAATACCTCTATTTTGTTCTCGCATGAAAATTTTTTTCTAAGTATGGATCATATGGGATGATCCAAACTTTGACAAGGATGAATGTCTCGGGTTTGTTCTCGCTCATTTCGTCCTGACGCTTTGTACATAGAAATTTGAAAATTTTTATATTGTTTTTCCCGAGCAAACTTGGTTCGTACAGACGATTCATATGGGACACTATGCATTTGTACGAGTGATTTGTATGAGACACTATGTGTTTGTACGGGTACGAGCGATTCATAAGGGACAATATGTGTTCGTATTGGAACACTATGCATTCGTACGGAGCACTATTCAATCATACAGGACAATATGCGATCGTATAGTATGATCGAAGGATAGATTTCTTATATTTTTTAGTTTTTAGATGGCTTTTCATGTCCTTTCTATATAAAGAGTCCTAAAAACTATCATAAAATGCCTTTGTTGTGAATTTCTCTTGAGAGTGGTCATTGAGTGAGAGTGTTTGGGAGAGATTATGAGTGTGAAGTATAAGAGATCAAGTGAGGGGGGTTGTGAGGGATTCACAAGGTTTCCCAAAGCGAGGATCTCTTTGACTCCTTCAAGTTTCTGTCCATCTACTCTATAAGCTCTTAAGTGAAATTCTTCAACATCGGTCGTGGGTTCTCTACCTCCACCAGGAGGGTGAAAAAGGATGCGGGTTCTTTGCCTTCACCAGGAGGGTGAAAAAGGATGTCGGTTCTCTGCCGACACTTGGAGGGTGTGAAAGGATGATGGTTCTCTACTGATACTTGGAGGGTGTGAAAGGACGCTGGTTCTCTGCCGACACTTGAAGGGTATGAAAGAATGAAGGTTCTCTGCTAACACTTGGAGGGTATGAAAAGATGATGATTCTCTACAGCACTGAGATTGGTGGAAGAGAAAAAATTTGTGAAGGCTTCTCCACCTTACTATGGGGGAAAAAGGAGAGTCACTTTGGTAAAAGTGCAATACCTAAAGAATGAGTCTTCAGGGAGTAAATGTAGGTCATATTTGACTGAACCATTATAAAACTTGGTGTTCTTTTATTCTCTTTCATTTTCTGCTTTTTTATTTTATGAACTTTAATATTTTATGTTTGAAAAATCTTTTGTGTTAAAATTATAAATCAGTTTTCTAAAATTCACCAAGATTTTTTTAAATTACCAATTCATCCCCCCCCCCCTTTTAGTTAGCCTTGGGACAATAGCTTAGGCTCAACAACCTAATCAAGATTTAACATCTCTCTCTCTCTCTCTCTCTCTCTCTCTCTCTCTCTCTCTCTCTCTCTCTCTCTCTCTCTCTCTCTCTCTCTCTCTCTCTCTCTCTCTCTCTCTCTCTCTCTCTCTCTCTCTCTCTCTCTCTCTCTTCTCTCTCTCTCTCTCTCTCTCTCTCTCTCCTCTCCTCCCTCCTCCCTCCCTCAACCCTCCCTCTTTGGAATTTATAGAGTTAAATGATTCACTGATGCCTCAAGCCAAATGATACCCCTTTCCTTTCAACCTCTTCGACTCCTATTGATGGTAATTAGTTCTTTGTCTTCTCATGGAAACAAAATGACAAACCCCTCCCCCCTAGCTTCTGAGGTATTTCTTTCGGCCTCCTCTTCCTTCTAGGTATGATCGGGTATTACAAATATGATCCATAAAGCTAGATTACTCAATAAGCTAAAGGATTCTATCAATTTATAAGAAAATCTATAAAAATACTATCAATGATAAAAAGTATTATGTAAAGAAATAAGCATTAATTATCTATCAATTATATTTGTGTCGATGGTCTATCATAAGCTTCTATTATTCTTTGTCATGTATAGTTGTCTATCAATATGCCATATTTGTATGCTATATCAATATGATGTCTTAGTATATCTATGAATATTTATAAATGTCCCTATCATATGCTATACCATGTTATATTATTATCAATGCAGGTTCTACCTATCAATTCATTCATATATTATCATATAAATACAATCATGAATGTGATTATGAATAGCAAGGTAGGGCATCAAGCCTTAATGTAGTGTTTTCACCATCTTTAACCCTAATTGTTAACCAGTTAGTATATTTTTTTATTCAACCCCAATTATTGATTAGTTAATCATCAATCCTGATCTTACCATCATTATTTATAATTCTTTAGTCAATTCACAAGTTTCTTTCAATAAATCATTAAGACTTATCACCCTCTGCCCGTAGGTGTAATTTGATCAATCGGTTATTGGATACAACTAGATTACACTACAAACCTTTATTTTAAGAAAAACACATTGGCCCACCCTCATGTAAAGGATCTTAATGTTTTAAGAGCCAAATCATATTAATTTTAATATTAATAAATATTCTTCTTTGCTTACATGTAAATGTCACATTTATCTTATATTAGTCATATCATTTTCTCTATATAATATAAGTCAATATCATATATGAAATGTATTAATCTATGTAATGTAAGAAATATATACATGATGCATTAACTTTAAAAATCATTATAAACTTTTAGGTTATTATAAAATATTCATGAAGAGTATTTAGAAGGATAATGCCTAAAATCTTGGTTTACATATCTTTATAAATGATGTCATTCTCAACCATGATAAATTTTTATTAAGATACTTGACTTGGTTGAATATAAGAAAACATAATTTAGATACTAATGGGATAGGACATCATGGAAAAAGAAACTAAGAAGACTGAAGAAGGAAGTAATGTATTTTGAGGCTATTGCTCCGAATAAGAATTCCCCAGCCTAATACACTACAATTGAATATGGCATATCATTATAATACTAAGCTTATGAGGTAAGAGAAGATGTGTTGAGTTCTTTGGAGATATATCATAAAAGTTATTGTGTTGGAACATCAACAAGTTGCTTAGAGGAAAATATATTTGTTAAAACCAATAAATACATTTGCAATTGTGGATCAATATTTAAATTAAATAAATAATTTTATTATGTTACAAATTATTATTATAAATTAACTCAACAGCCTTTTTCAACTTGTTCCTTCTAAGCAATATTTAGCATACACTAGGCATATAACTAAAATGGAAGACTTATATAAGTCCATTGTATATACTCATATCCACCCTATCCCAATGAAAATTATAAAAAAGAAAATGAGGGCCATTATTTTCAATGAGAAAGTAAGAGGGTTAGTGAAAGAGCAATGTGTTGAGAATTTATCTATTATCTTTTACAAAGGGTTGAAGTAGTATATATATATATATATATATATATATATATATATATATATATATATATATATATATACAGAGAGAGAGAGAGAGAGAGAGAGAGAGAGAGAGAGAGAGAGAGAGAGAGAGATAAAACCCACGAAGGGGCCTGTGTGTTAACATAAATAAAATGGATACAAGTCCTACCAAGGATAAAGTCAAAAATATAATAAAAAATAGCATAAAGGATACAACAAGCAATGGAAAATTCAAAAGTCAGTCGGGCTTAGTCCTTGGAAATAATCTTTTTACCACCACCCAGAAGCTAAATAAGGACCATCTCTAGGAGGAAGCAAGCAAATGTCCACACCAACAAGGCCACCAAACAGAACGAAAGAAACAACCCAAAGGTTGCCAACATGCCACAAACTTCCAGGTGTTAATAAATAAGAAAACTGCCACATCATTGCCCGAATCTCTATCCGTGAAGGCCAAACAAAAATACTCCTCAAAACAGTCCAACCAAAATGATCAAGAGTAGCACCCCCAATAATTAAAGATGAAAAATAGCCCCAACCATACAAACGCCAACAAGAGATCAACCTATAGAGAGAAATTAATTCTTTTTAGATTTTTGTTTTCTATGCTTACCACTCTTTTTAAAGAAACCAACATAAGAAATTTGAAGTATACTTAAATCAAAATTATTCTGAGCCTCCATATCATTCTTAATCATTTCCTCCGCACCTGCTGAGGAAGTGCCATCATCAAATCAATCACCATTCATCACCTCCTTCTCCCTTGATTTATAAGAAAATTGAGCTAACAAAGCATCACTCAAAATAAATTAATCAAAGGGACATCAAAAATTGTCTTAGCCACCTAAACATCACCCTTCGGCAACAAAGGACTAAATCGGGTAGGAGTAACCAAGACATTAGCTACATCATTACTTCTAATAGGAGAAATCCCACCCATAAGTCAAACCAAATCACAGTCAACATAATCATCAGAACTCACATGTTCAGCATCATTTGCATCCATATTAGAACCAGTAGAAACATTAGGACTAGCGAATGAATATACCAAGTAATGATGCAGCTCAGAAACCCCAAAACCAACCTCATTAATTCCACATGAAGGAACCACCAATACCGCAACAGGCGACAGGTAAGTGAAAGTTTGTTAGGGATGTTAGGCCCTTATGAACTGGCCCAAGGCTAACCAAGAGGGGGGTGAATTGGTATTTTTAAAAAATATTTAAACCAAAGACCAATAAAGCTCAAACTAAAATCACCACAGAAAAGTAAGTGTGGAAAAATTAAGTGCGGAAGCAACAAAAAGAACACAAGGGTTTATAGTGGTTCAGTCAACTCGACCTACGTCCAATCTCTAGAGGCACCCTCCGAGTATTGCACTACCAAAGTGACTCTCCTTTTGCTCCCACAGAAAGGTGGAGAAGCCCTTATAAAAAGCTCCTTTTTGCCACCCTCGGTAAGGCAGAGAACCCAACTCATTTTGCTTCCTCCTGAAGTAGGCAGAGAACCTCGATCAATCACTGAAGCTTACCTCTCCCAACCCATCCAAGGACAAGAGACTCTATTGGAAGAAGTAGTGGAATGATTCTTGGAGCAACCCTTGTGAATCTTTCTCACAAGCTCCCCCTCACAAGATCCTCTATCTCTCTCTCCTCTAAGCTTTCTCAGGTCAAGATAGCAGGAAAAGATTATTCAAAATGTTGAATAATAACCCTTAAATAGAAGAGCTTCAAAATAGCTCATTAATTGCAAGTTGTCGATATTATCGTCCAGAACGATAGTAATATCATCCTGTACGATCAGTGTAATTTGAGCCTAATCAACCGGTACGATCTGGGATGAACAGATAAAAGTTGTTCCTATCATCCAGGATGACTAAGATTAGTTCAAATCATAGACTATCGGCCAGACGATCGCTCTAAAAATAGTTCTAGATGATTCTAAAATGGCTTGATCGTCCAGACCGATCTCATGATCATCCCGGACGATTAGTTCAAATCAGAGAAAAATCATCCAAAGCATCGCATAGAATTTAAGCTGGCCGATCCTGATCGACCAGACCATTGCCCAAAATTTGAGCTATCTAATATTTATCATCCAGGAGCAACTAAGGTTTTTAAACTGATCGTCCTGGCCGATCTTGCAATTGTCTAGGATGATATGATTGTATCAATCATCCTTAACTGCTTTCCTTAATTACCATATCAATTTAGGCATAATTGTATCAAATCGTTCAGGATGATATAAGATCGTCCTGACCGATTACCAAAATTAAAGAATGCCTAAATAGATCATGGCGGTGGATTCTTTCTGTTTTAAGACTATCGTCCTGGCTGATACATGTATCGTCTAGGCCGATCGACTAATGAAGACTTCCTTAACTAAGATGACTGATTAGGGTCTCTATTTTGAACCCTATCATTCAAGACAATAATAATATCGTATGGGATGATGTGAGTAAAAACAAAAAATCTAAGTTAGATAGAAAAAATCACTCAAGTGTGTGTGTAGGGTTACTTAGCATCAGAACACTTCAATGGTTACAATTGACTCAAAAAAGGGAAAAATAAAATTACAGACTGACTCAGGCCTAGTCTACCCAATCTTGAGCTGGTTCTGATTTCCGTACGATTTTGTACCCCTGAAATGTCAGTAAAAAAGGCAGTCGTAGAGAAGCAAGAGAGTTTGCTAGCATCAAAATCATAATCCATGAGCAACAGATTTGCAACAATCTCCCCCTTTTTTATGATGGCAAACACTTCGACGATCAGAAATAGTAGTTCACATTTTTCAGAATAAACCAGTGAAAAATAAAATAGTACAAACACCAACATACTATTCTCCCTTTTGACATCTCAAAAAGAAGGAGGAAACTAAAAAACAAAGTAAACAACCCTAGTTTTTTTTTTAACCAAGGCATAAACATGATGTAGTCTTCCATGTGATTGATTTTAAAGATTTATAAGTTAATGATTTAACAACATCAAAAATCCAAAAAATGGTAGAATATCTGATCATGTTAATCCCTAAGCTCAGACTTTTTTCAGGGTAAAATAGTCTTTTGAAATCAATGACCTAACTCAAAAAATTCAATTGGATATGAAAAAGGATCCATTCACCACTTGATTTCAAAAAAAATATCTTATAGAATAATGTATCAAAGTAATTATGTCACAATCGCAAAAAGTCGAAATCAAGCCTTAGATTTTATCAAGTGATATATGGATTCTTCCAAGTTTTAAAATATTTTTTTTTTTGAAAGGAGAGGAGAGCTTGCTTTTGGTGGGCTCATTTTATGCCTCTTGTCAATTTGAATGGTGCTTTGCACCTTTTTTTGATACACTTTGTGTATATATTTGTTTTCAATTTGGCGTCATTGCGCATCTTTTGATTTTGGCATCATTGGCCACTCTTTTTTATTTTTACAAGCTACGTTCTCTTCCAAAAAAAACTCTAATCTTAGTTTTGAGTATATCTTCTAGATATTAGAGAAGAAGAACTCACTCTCTAATATAGAGAAGAATAATTCACAAAATAGAATCAATAATCGTATGAATAAATACAATGACAAGAGTAATGAGGAATTCTTGATGTGAGAAAAAAAAACTTTTGATCATTATACATACAAGATAGATTTGTTGTAGCAAGGTTAGAAAAGATCTTAATTGCATACTCCATTTGTTAATTTGAGATAGAATATTGATTAGAAATGAAAAATGTGCCACTAAAATATGTTAAAGAAAGAGACACAATCAACGGTATATTTTTACCCTTTAATGGATTAAGAGATGTAAATCATTGACTGTAAATTTTTAAAAGAAAGAACAAGGCATACGATATCATTTTAGTGATAATTAAAAAGGCATAAAAAAAACAAAGCGACAAACAAAAACATAAAGCAATAAATGAAGAAGAGAAGAAGAAAGAAGAAGAAAGGCAAAGAAAAAGAAGGAAAAAGAAAAGCAAATAAAAATCAAGTTTATGCATTTATGTCAATCACACCCAATCTCATCCTTAAAGAGCTGAAAGTGTTGAAGGCCAGTGGTTTAGTAAAGATGTCAGCCAGTTGATTCTCAGTTGTCACATGGTGTAACTCAATGTCCCCCTTTGTCACATGGTCTCTAATAAAGTGATGTCTAATGTCAATGTGCTTAGTCCTTGAATGTTGGATAAGATTCTTAGAGATGCAGATAGCACTAGTGTTATCACAAAAAATTGAGATGGTGCCTACATGTAATCCTAAATCCAATACCTGCTATTTTAACCAAAGGACTTGGGCCATACAACTTCCTAAAGCAATGTACTCAGCTTTAGCAGTGAAAAGTGCAACAGAGTTTTTTTTTCTACTAGACCATGAGACATAATATTGTCTTATGAATTGGCAAGTTCAGAAGTGTTTTTTCTATCCACCTTTCATCCTGCAAAATTAGAATCAGAAAATCCAATAATCTCAAAAGATGTGTTGTGCCTAGGGTACCAAAATTCTAAGCTTTGGGTCCCCAAAAGGTATCTAAAAATTCTCTTAATAGCAGTCAGGTGGGATTCCTTATGGTCAGCTTGAAATCTAGCACAAAGGCAAACACTAGACATTATATCAGGTCGGCTAGTAGTCAATTAAAGTAAGGATCCAATCATGCCTCTGTACTTCTTCTGATAAACAGACTAACCACTTGGGTCCTTATCCAACGGAGCACTAGAAGTCATGGGAGTATTAATTGGCTTGGCTTTATCCATCTCATACTTCTTCAAAATGTCCTTTATGTATTTTGATTGATTTAGAAAGGTTCCATCATCTAATTGTTTTATGCTAAACCCCAAAAAGTAGGACAAATCTCCCATCATACTCATCTCAAACTCTTTACTCATTATTTTAGAGAATTCATCACAAAGTTTCTTATCAGAAGATCCAAAAAGTATGTCATCCACATAAATCTGAACAATGAGCAAATCATCTTCAATTTTTTTAAGAAAAAGGGTGGTTTCTACGCTCCCCTTAACAAACTCCCTTTCTAGTAAGAATATGCTAAGCCTCTCTTGCTCTGGGTGCCTGCTTTAAACCATTTAAGGCCTTTTTTAATTTAAAAACATGATTTGGAAATTGGGAACTCTCAAAACCTAGGGGTTGTTCTACAAACACATCTTCTTTTATTTTTCCATTTAAAAAGGCACTCTTAACATCCATTTGAAAAAGCTTAAATCCTTTATAACAAGCAAAGACTAATAGCACTCTAATGGCTTCCAATCTAGCTACAGGGGCAAAATTCTCTTCAAAATCTATCCCTTCAATTTGGTTATACCCCTTAGCCACTAATCTTGCTTTATTCCTAACCACCACTCTAAAATCATTCACCTTGTTCTTAAATACCCACTTGGTTCCAACTACACTTTGTTTCTTAGGTCTTTTTAAAAGCTCCCAAACATCATTCCTAACAAATTGGTTCAACTCCTCCTGCATAGCTAAAATCCAAAACTCATCAAAAAGGGCTTGGTTTATTTTGGTGGGTTTATTCATTGAGAACTAAGTACATGTCTAGTCCTAACTCCAATAGAAGGGTCTCCTAAGATCAAATCTTTAGGGTGACTTGTAGAGTATTTCCAATCTCTAGGAAAGGTGTGTGAAGGTCCAACCCTTTTCTCCAGATCTACATTTTCTACTCCTTGGGTAACATCTCCAACTCCTTCAGTGTTTTGGTGTTCTACTCCATTCTCCAAATTTTCTACTCTAGTGGTAATCTCTCCAACAACATCATCATCCTCAACTTCAGGCTTTCTACGATCAAAATCAACAAACACTACATGTGTAGTTTCTTCCACCATCAAAGCTCTCTTGTTGAACACCCTAAAAGACCTCCCAATACTAGAATATCCCAAGAATACTCCTTCATCAGATTTTGGATCAAATTTTCCTAAGTGAGACTTATCATTGTTGTGAATGAAAACCTAACAACTAAAGACATGAAGGTGGGAAATATTGGGTGTCCTACCCTTAAGAATCTCATAGGGTGCCTTATCTAGTTTGGTTCTAACATTCATCCTATTCAATACATAACAAGTTGTGTTAACTGCTTCAGCCCAAAAGTATTTTGGAAGTGAATACTGTTGCGGATCTATGGTTTATGATTTTGATGATAGCAAACATTCTTTATTTCTCTACGATTGCCTTATGTGCTAACGTTTCGGGTTCCTACGATCGGACTGCAGTTTGGAATCAGCTCAAGATTGGGTAGACTAGATCAGAGTCAGTTTGTAATCTTTTTCCTTTCTTGAGTCTGTTGTATTTGGTGTGGGACCAGTTGGATTGTAATTTAGAAGATCTACTATTGTTCCCTATAAGATTTCTATTTTTGGTAATATCGGCCGGGACGATATTTATATCGTCTTGGACGATATGTCCAAAATCAGAAACCCTCATTAGGGCATCCTCATTAAGGCAGCCATAAACTGATCGGCCTGGATGATACTTGTATCGGCCAGGATGATAATCTCAATTCAGAAATAATCAACCGCCATAATCAGTTTAGGAATTCTTTGTTTTAGGAAATTGGCCAGGACGATATTATTATCGTCCAGGACGATCTAACTCAATCATGCCTAAGTTGATCTGGTATCTTTGGAAAGCATTAATGGTTGATTGATACGATCACATCGTCCGGGACGATCGAATGATCGGCCAAGACAATGGCCTGGATGATCTACATCGGACAGCTTGTATTCAGGGCTATGATCAGGACGATTGAAATCGGTTTTAAACTAATCGGCCAGGACGATCGTGAGATCGGCCAGGATGATCGTGAGATCGGCCTGGACGATGTAACTAATTTTCTTCTGATCGTCTCAAATCGTCCCGGGCTAATGAGCTTAATTTGTACTGATCGGCCAGGACGATATGCCAATCGGCCTGGACGATAATGTCGGCAACTTGTATTAATGAGCTCGTTTTTAGCTCTTCTATTTAAGCTATGACAAGGCACTTGGTAAGTGTCTTTTGGCAGCCATTGTAGCTTCGTTCTTGTGGGGAAAACTTGAAGAGAGAGCTTGAAAGGGAGAGAGGAAAGGGTGGAGTTTGAGAGAGGGAGAAGATCCTATGAGGGGGGACTCAAGGGAGTGTGGAGGGGGTTCCACACGGTTGCTCCGGTGAACTCGCACCTTATTACCATCGGATTCAAGGCTTGTCTCGAGGTAAGTTCACCAAAGAAGAAGTCTCTTTGGTGTCAAAGGACCCGGCAACTCCGCTGCACCGGGAGAGGTGGAAGTGATTTTGTAAGGGCTTCTCCGCCTAACTGTAGGGGCTAAAGGAGAGACACTTGTTAGTGCAATACTTGGAGGGTGCCTCCAAGGAGTGGACGTAGGTCAAGGTTTGACCGAACCACTATAAATCCGGTGTGTTCTTTTCTTATTATTGCTTCCGCATTTTAATTTCCGCTCCTTATTTTTCATTGTGGTGAATCTAGATTTCGTTGCTACCAATTCACTTCTCTTTTAATTAGCTTTGGGACTAAGTTAATAGAGCTTAACATCCTAGCAAACTTTCAAGTGGTATTAGAGCGGTTTTCATAAAATAAGTTTTTAAAAACTTTTGAATTTAGATCCATGGCTAATATTTCTAATCGTATTTTTGCGGAAGGATATTCAATTACTAGACAACCATTGTTTGAAAATATTACATTTGATTTTTGGAAAATTCGCATGTCTACGTTTTTACAATCGATTGATTTTCGTATGTGGCATATGATTTTAATTGGTTATTCATCACCATCACGTATTGTTAATGGAATTAAAACTGATATTCCTTTTAATCAATGGAATAGGGATGAACGAATGGATGCTCAATTAAATGCAAAGTCTTTAAATTGTTTTATCTGTGCTTTAAATTCTGATGATTTTATGTTAATTTCCACGTGCACTACCGGTAAGGAAGTTTGGGATAAATTGCACACCATATATGAAGGATCTAATGAAATCAAGCAATCAAAGTTAAATATTTTAATGCATGATTTTGAAATATTTTCTATGAAACCTTTTAAAATGATTTTAGACATGTATACAAGGTTTATTCAAATTTCTACATCATTGCATGCCTTAGGAAACGATTTTTCAAATTTTGAAAAAGTTAACAAAATTCTTCGTTGTTTACTTGAAAAATTTGATACTAAAGTTGTTGCTATTTGTGAATCAGAAGATTTGAATGATTATTCTATTGATAATTTGATTGGCTCACTCATTGCCTACGAGCAAGGGTTGGGTCAAAGACTTTTGGATGCAGGTGAAACGATCGTTCTAAAAGCCGAAGATACTGAAAGAGGAAGCTTAGTTGGTGACGATAGCAATGAATTGTTAAGCAAAACACAAAGCTCACCAATGCATAAGCAAAAGTGGAAGAAAGGTAAAAGTGGTAAGGATGTCCATATTTCCTCTGACATTGTTTGCTTTCGATGTAGGAAACCTGGACATATGAAAAATACGTACCCTAATGTAAAAATTCTTCCTACGAAAGAAAAGGGCAAGGCGAAGCAAAATTTAAACTGGGAAAATAATGAAAGGAAAAAAATCTCATGGGCAGATCTGGTCTCTGAAGCATCGGACCAGGAGAGAGATAATGGTTAAGAGCCTTTCGTATTTTTTTGTGTTGTGTTTTCGTGTTTCTTTTTCTTTTTTGTGTTTTTGTTTTTATGTTTTTCATTTTGTGCTTTTTTTATTACTTTTTGTCTCTGTAAAATTTTTTCTCTCATCAACACACACACTCACTTTTTTAGAAATGAAAAATTTACTTCCTAATTTTTCTTGAAATCTTTAGTTAAAGTTGTGATTGACTTATCTAAAAACAATCAAATGAAGGAAACTCATGTTTTTGACTTTCAAACTCTGTTTCCTAAAAGAGGTTTTTTCTACTTTTGATTTAAACTCTTTTTCATCTTTTAAATTGGTTTTTGAAACTAAATTTTTTATCTCCCTATATTTTATTTATCGCATAGGAATCTTTTGCAAGTTGTTGAATTTAATTCAAAATTTTCTTAATCAAGAAATTCGCTTTATCAATAGTATAGGTTTACTTTTGGTATTTAAGACTTCAGAAAGGTAGCATAATTAAAAAAATTGTCCAATGATGCCAAAAATAAAAGATGCGCAAAGCGCCAAATTGAAAAATATAGAATACACAAAGTGTATCAAAAGATGCGCAGTGCGCCAACCAATTGTCAAGAGGCATAAAATGAGCCCACAAAAAGTTAATGCTTACCATTCTTATACTTCTTAAAAAGCTTAAGAAAACCCTTGATACCTACGATACTTGACTTTGAAAATTTTAATTCTTGATTCAACAATTCGTGCATTGATCTTCTATTAGATATGTTTTATGAAAGGAGTTTTGAAAAATTATTGTTTCTTTCTCTAATTTATTCCTTGATTTAGATATTAAATTAAAAGGTTTTTGAGCCTTTTTTAAGAACTTGAGTTTGGATTATCAAGCCTTAATTTTCTAACCTTTTTTTTTAATTATGCGTTGTCAATCCAATTCTACTAAATTTTTGATTAAAACCAAGAGGTAACTTTCTCATTTTAAGAATATTTGTTTTTCACTAGATCAGGGAATGTTTTTTGTCTTTTGGTCGTTTTGTTTTTGTTTGTGCCTCCTCTCTTTTTGATAATGTCAAAGGGGGAGAACGTATTGTTGAATTTTTGTACTATTATCGTATTTGTATCTTTTTTTCAAAAAATTAAAAACAACAAATTTTTTTTTTCATCTCCACTATTTTTAAAATGTTATTCTAGTGAGGGGAGATTAGGAGAAACTGTTTTCTCTTGAAAATTCAAATTGAAATGTTTTGCCATCATCAAAAAGGGGGAGATTGTTGCGGATCTATGGTTTATGATTTTGATGATAGCAAACATTCCTTATTTCTCTACGATTGCCTTATGTGCTAACGTTTCAGGTTCCCACGATCGGACTGCAATTTGGAATCAGCTTAAGATTGGGTAGACTAGGTCTGAGTCAGTTTGTAATCTTTTTCCTTTCTTGAGTTTGTTGTATTTTGTGTGGGACCAGTTGGATTTTAATTTAGAAGATCTCCTGTTGTTCCCTATAAGATTTCTATTTTTGGTAATATCGGCCGGGACGATATTTATATCGTCCTTGACGATATGTCCAAAATCAGAAACCCTCATTAGGGCATCCTCATTAAGGCAGTCGTAAACTGATCGGCCTGGACGATACTTGTATCGGTCAGGACGATAATCTCAATTCAGAAAGAATCAACCGCCATAATCAGTTTAGGAATTCTTTATTTTAGGAAATCGGTCAGGACGATATTATTATCGTCCAGGACGATCTAACTCAATCATGCCTAAATTGATCTGGTATCTTTGGAAAGCATTAATGGTTGATTGATATGATCACATCGTCCGGGACGATCGAATGATCGGCCAGGACGATGGCCTGGACGATCTACATCGGACAGCTTGTATTCAGGGCTATGATCAGGACGATTGAAATTGGTTTTAAACTAATCGGCCAGGACGATCGTGAGATCGGCCTGGACGATGTAACCAATTTTTTTCTGATCGTCTCAAATCGTCCCGGGCTAATGAGCTTAATTTGTACTGATCGGCCAGGACGATATGCCTATCGGCCTGGACGATAATGTCGGCAACTTGTATTAATGAGCTCATTTTTAGCTCTTCTATTTAAGCTATGATAAGGCACTTGGTAAGTGTATTTTGGCAGCCATTGTAGCTTCGTTCTTGTGGGGGAAACTTGAAGAGAGAGCTTGAAAGGGAGAGAGGAAAGGGTAGAGTTTGAGAGAGGGAGAAGATCCTGTGAGGGGGGACTCAAGGGAGTGTGGAGGGGGTTCCACACGGTTGCTCCGGCGAACTCACACCTTAGTACCATCAGATTCAAGGCTTGTCTCGAGGTAAGTTCACCAAAGAAGAAGTTTCTTTGGTGTCATAGGACCCGGCAACTCCACCGCACCGGGAGAGGTGGAAGTGATTTTGTAAGGGCTTCTCCGCCTAGCTGTGGGGGCTAAAGGAGAGACACTTGTGTTAGTGCAATACTTGGAGGGTGCCTCCAAGGAGTGGACGTAGGTCAAGGTTTGACCGAACCACTATAAATCCGGTGTGTTCTTTTCTTATTATTGCTTCCGCATTTTAATTTCCGCACCTTGTTTTTCATTGTGGTGAACCTAGATTTTGTTGCTACCAATTCACTTCTCTTTTAATTAGCTTTGGGACTAAGTTCATAGGGCTTAACATCCTAGCGAACTTTCAAATACTTAGCAAGCATGGCTCTAGCAGCTTCCACTAAGGTCTGATTATTCCTTTCAGCTACCTCGTTCTACTGAGAGGTCCTATGAGCTGAGAAGTTGTGGCTAATCCCCTTGTCCTCACAAAAATCTCCAAACCTTTCATTTTCAAACTCTCCCCTATGGTCACTATAGATGGTCAAGATCTCACAACCTACCTTTTTCTGAATCCAAGTAAAAAAGGTTCTAAACTTCTCAAAAGACTTATTTTTGTGTGAAAGAAATCTAATCCAAGTGAACCTCAAGTAGTCATCAACAATTACAAAACCATAGACTTTACCTCCCAAGCTAGCAGTGCTAATGGGTCCAAATGAATCCATATGAATGACTTCTAAGGGTTTAGATGTGCTAATGTCCTTAATGGGGTGAAAAGAGAAGTGGACTTGCTTTCCAAATTGGCAAGCATCACAAAGGTGGTCTTTAGAAAATTTCAGTTTGGGGACACCTCTAACTAGGTCCTTTTGGGTCACTTTCCTAAGGGTTTTCATACTAGCATGACATAATCTCCTATGCCACAACCATGAATCATCAACAGCAATTTTTAAGCAAAAAGATGCAGCGCATTCAATGTTATTTAAATCAAGCATGTACACGTTATTGATCCTCTTTTCCTACAAAATAGTGTTGTTAATTAAACTTATAATGCATGAATTTGTAAAGAATTGTATGATGAAGCCCTTATCGCAAAGCTGACTAATACTGAGTAAGTTGTATTTTAATCCATCTACAAGCAAAATATTTTCAATCATAAGGATCTTGGAATTACCAATTATACCTGCACCTACCACCTTCCTAGTGGTGTTGTCTCCAAGAGTAACCTTGCCTCCTATCCTAGTCTCCAGCAATACTAATTGATTGGAATCGTCAATCATATGTCAAGAGCATCCGCTGTCCAGGTACCACATACTCTCATGAGGCCTTTTGTGAGAGCTTACCTACAAAATCATAAAATGTCAGATTTAGGAACCTAAGTAGGTTTGGGTTCCTTCTTATGAAAAGTAAGATGCAATGCTTGTGTGTTATGCTGTGACTCATGCAATTTGGGTCTCCACACCCAATGTGTACTATGTTGAATAGTGCAAGTGTGTGAGATGTATCCTAGAATGTCAAATGAAAAGCATCTAACTCCAGGAAAAGGGTTTCTTAAATGGTTTGGGTAGTAATGCCTCTTCCTAGGTTTTGGCTTTTGATCAAGTGTATGTGTATTCAATTTTCAAATTATACTCTATCTCTTTAGATTTCTTAAAATCAGATTCAAGTGAGGTGTGTGAAACTTTCAATGAATCATGCTCTTCAATTAATTCTAAATGCTTTTTATTTAAATCATCAAATTCATCAAGTAGAGTCATATGATTTGAATCAATTGTTGAATGATCTTTAATCAAAATTTCATGCTCTTTTTGTAAATTAAAAAGCTCTAATTTTAAAGCAGCATGAGTTTTCTTAAGCTTTTTATATGATGCATGAATTTTTTCAAAAACTTAAAGAAGTTTGTCATAGGATAGTTCACATACCTCTTCTTGATCAAGATGATCATCTGCCATTAAACACAGGTTTCTTGTCCCATCTTCAGGACTCTCAGATGAATCGGATGCAGAGTCTGCCCAGAACGCCTTTGAAATTTCTTTTTTGTCCTTCATATACTTGGGTTTCTCCTCACTCTTTTTCTTCTTGAGTGAGACTTGAGTGTAGGGCAATCAGCTTTCACATGTCCAGGTTTCCTACATTCAAAATAAACCATGTCATTATAACTCTTAAAATTTTTGTTTCCCTTACCTTTGTTCCACTTTTGATGATATTTTTATTTCTTCCTTAGAAAGCTTTTGAATTTCCTTATGATTAAGGCAAATTCATCGCTTTCAGACCCGGAAGAGTCGGAGTTTGTGTCGTTGGCCTTCAATGCCACAGTTTTCTCCTTTCTTTCTCACCTCCATCCAAATTTATTTGGTTCGCTCCTTGCTCGTAAGCAATGAGTGAGCAAGTAAGTTGTCAATTGAACAAGTATTAAAATCTTTAGATTCAGTAATGGTGATGATTTTAGCATCAAAAGAGGAAGGCAAGCATCTCAAAATCTTGTTTACTTTTTCATAATTTGAAAGTTATCTTCCTAAGGCATACAAAGAATTTACAATTTGAGTAAACCTTGTATACATATCAGAAATTGATTCAGAAGGTTTCATACAAAAAAGTTCGTAATTATGAAAGAGAATATTCAAAAGAGAATTCTTAACTTCATTGGTTCTTCATAAGTAATGCACAACATATCCCATATCTCTTTTTCAGTAGAGCAAGTAGAAACACGCATGTAGTCTTCAGATTTTAAAGCACAGAAAAAATAATTCAAACACTTTGCATTAAGTTGAGCTAAATCTCTTTCATTAAAAATCCATTCAGTAATAGACACTTCAGTTTTAATTCCATTACGTTCACAAGAAGGTGGAGAATATCCTTCTTTAATAAGCATCCACATGTGATAATCAGTTGATTGTAAAAAAGTAGAAATGCAAGTTTTCCAAAAATCCAAAGGTAGATTGTCAAACAAGGGTGGTCGAGTAATAGAATATCCTT
Organism: Dendrobium huoshanense; assembly: GCA_016618105.1. Taxonomy (NCBI): domain Eukaryota; kingdom Viridiplantae; phylum Streptophyta; class Magnoliopsida; order Asparagales; family Orchidaceae; genus Dendrobium; species Dendrobium huoshanense. The sequence goes on from CM028345.1 coordinate 23,049,174, forward strand.
TAGTTGTGTTATGATTTCCAAAGTTAGCCATGGATCAAAATTCAAAAAGTTTTCAAACTTAGTTTTTATAAATTCCACTTTGATACCACTTGAAAGTTTATTAGGGATGTTAGGCCCTTATGAACTAAACCAAGGCTAACCAAGAGGGGGGGTGAATTGGTATTTTTAAAAAATCTTTAAACCAAAGACCAACAAAGGTCAAACCAAAATCACCACAAAAACATAAGTGCAGAAAAATTAAGTGAGGAAGCAAGAAAAAGAACACAAGGGTATATTGTGGTTCGGTCAACTCGCCCTACGTACACTCCCCGGAGGCGCCCTTCGAGTATTGCACTACCAAAGTGACTCTCCTTTTGCTCCCACAGCAAGGCGGAGAAGCCCTTACAAAAACCTCCTTTTTGCCACCCCCGGCAAGGTAGAGAACCCAACTCCTTTTGCTTCCTCCTAAAATAGGCAGAGAACCTTGATCAATCGCTGAAGCTTACCTCTCCCAACCCCTCCAAGGATAAGAGACTCTAGTGAAAGAAGAAGTGGAATGATGCTTAGAGCAACCCTTGTGAATCTCCCTCATAAGCTCCCCCTCATATGATCCTATTTCTCTCTCCCTCTCTCTCTCTCTCTCTCCTCTAGGCTTTCTCAGGTCAAGACAGTAGCAAAAGATTGTTCAAAATGTTAAACAATACCCTATAAATAGAAGAGCTTCAAAATAACTTACTAATTGCAAGTTGTTGATATTATCGTCCAGGACGATAGTAATATCGTCCTGTACGATCAGTGCAATTTAAACCTAATCAATCGGGATGATCTGGGAGAATAGAAGAAAGTTGTTCCTATCATCCAGGATGATCATTAATTGTTCTGTACGATTAGTTTAAATCACAGACTATCGGACAGACAATCGCTCTGAAATGAGTTCTGGACGATTCCAAAATGACTTGATCGTCCAGGCCGATCTCATGATCATCCTGGACGATTAGATCAAATCAGAGAAAAATCATCCAGAGCATCACCCAGAATTTGAGCTGGCCGATCCTGATCGGCTATATCATCGTCCGGAATTTGAGCTATCTGATATTTATCATCTAAGAGCAACTATGGTTTTTGAACTGATCATCCTAGCCAATCTTGCGATCATTCAGGACAATATGATCGTTTTAATCATCATTAATTACTTTCCTTAATTACCAGATCAATTTAGGCATAATTATATCAAATCATCCAGGACGATACAAGATCATCATGACTGATTGCCAAAAATAAAGAATGCCTAAATAGATCATGGTGGAGAATTCTTTCTATTTTAAGCCTATCGTCCTGGCCTTTTCATGTATCATCCAGGCTGATCAACTAATGAAAGCTACCTTAACTAAGATGATTGATTAGGGTTTCTATTTTGAACCCTATCGTCCAGGATGATAATAATATCATCCGGGACGATGTGAGTAAAAATAGAAATTCTAAGTCAGACAGAAAAAATTACTCAAGTGTGTGTGTGTGTGTGTGTATGGTTACTTAACATCAGAACACTTCAATGGTTACAATTGACTCAAGAAAGGGAAAAAGAAAATTACAGACTGACTCAGATCTAGGCTACCCAATCTTGAGCTGGTTCCGATTTCCATCCGATCTTGTGGCCCTGAAATGTTAGTAAAAAAGGCAGTCGTAGAGAAACAAGAGTGTTTGCTAGCATCAAAATCATAATCCATGAGCAACAGATTTGCAATAGTAAGAAACGCCACTAACTAGCAGAGCAACCTCTAAGAGATTATCCCCGTCAGCCTCACCCAAATTTGGCATAACAGGAAATTTAATAGGAATTTCCACATTAACACCAACAATGCCATGATTAACCTGGGAATCAATCCCATTAACCAAATTTTGAATAGACGGTCTAGGAACATGGGAAAGGTTCATCAAAGGGTCAAATGTTATAACATCAGCAGCATCTTGAATGAGAAACCAACATTCCCCACAGAAATAATAGTATGATCAACCACAATCAGAGGCCTCTTATAGGAATGAGGGTAAAGCAAATAATAATTTTTTTTAAATGACCCAGGGATTTACAATGATCACAAAATGGTTGAAACTCCTCCAAAATAACTTGTTGAATATAACCTGAATTATTCGGATCAATCCAAACATACTTAGGGTATGATTTAGAGATATCCAACTTGACATGGACTTGGGCAATAGACAGTCGCGAGCAAACAATGGTAGCATGATCAATTTTTAAAGGTCATCCAAATATGGAGCCTAAACCATGAATAATGCAAGGTGACAAAAGGTGTGGCCTAAGGTTGGGAAGGAAACCCAAATCGGAATGATCAAAGACTCCATTGAGATATCAAAAAAGGTGACAATTTAAACAATTTCATGTAACAATTGGCAACAAAATAAGAACGATGGGAAAAAACCCTACTATAATCCAAATTGACCTGCAGTTTTATTAAAACATGCCTTAAATCTAAAATAGTAACGTAATATTCACCAATTATCTTAAGGTTAAAGAAAAACTTACTATTCACTTTAAGTGAGGGTCTGCAAATAAAAAAATTACCCACTAGAGCAAACTCAAAAGGCTTCGCAAGAGCCAAGACTTCAGCTTCAAAAACCCACAATGCTGATAACCCATGATGAGTTGTAGTTTTTAGGTCAGGATACTTATTAGAAGAAGAAACCCAGATCCAATCCTCTATGGGAAGAAATGCTTCCTTCCCATGAGATCTTCTAGTCTTATCTTCCATAAGGATAAATGTGAGTCATCATGCTTTCTCTCTTTAGGATTAGACATTCTAGTTATGGAGCATGCCCTCTATGGCACCATCCTAGTTGTAAACTTCAAACTCAATCCTCTGTGGGAAGCAATGCTTCCTTCCCACAAGATCTTCTAGTCTTCTTTTTCTTAAGGTTAGATGTGAGTCATCATGCTTTCTTGGCTTAGGAATATATTAACTAGTGATGGAGCACGCCCTTTGTGACACATTCCTAGTTTTTCTGTTTGGGAATATAATCCCCATTCAAGTTCAAATCCTTTAATGATGGGCCATGCCCTCGATAGCACCATCCTAATTTTAAAATCCAGATTTATTCTTTTATAGAAAGCAAAGAATCCTTCCCATAGGGTCCTCCAGTTTTCTCCTCCTTAAGGAAAAATGTGAGTCATTGTACTTTCTCTCCTTAGGATTAGGTCCACTAGTGATGGAGCACACCCTTTTTGGCACCATACTAGTTTCAAAATTCAAAATTCTAGGCCCGATCTCCTTTGAAAAGCAATACTTTCTTCGCATGAGTTCATCCAGTCTTCTTCTCCTTAAAGTTAGGTATTCTCTTTCACATAGGATTAGACTCCCAAATTTCAATTTCAACTTCAAATTATTGAATTCCCACATATTTTCTTTAAGAATAGGTACTTCTTCCTTTCCTTAGGATTAAATCTACTAGTGGTATAGTACACCCCTTCTGGCACTACCCTAGTAATAAATTCAAACTCAATCCCCTGTAGTTAGGAGTTATTAATTCCTATACAATCATTCAATCTTCTTCTCCTTAAGGTTAGATTCTTTCCTCCCTTAGGATTAGATCTTTTAGTGGTAGAGTATGTCCCTTATGTTACTACCCTAGTATCAATTAAAATTTGATCCTCTATAGTTAAGAGTTCTTCCTTCCTATACAATCATTCAAACTTCTCTTCCTAAGGGTTTAGGTAATCCCTTCTCTTAGGACCAAATCTACTAGTGGTAGAGTACGCCCTTCGTGGCACTACCCTAGTGTCAATTCAAATTCCATAATGAACCTCCTTTCCTTAGGGTTAAATATCTTCTTCTCTTAAGACTAGACCCGTTAGTGGTAGAGTACACCCTTCATGGCACTACCCTAGTATCTATTAAAAATTTAATCATTTAAAGTTAGGCTTTCTTTCCTTTAGAATCAAAACCTAGACTTGATCCTCTGTAGTTAGGAATTCTTCCTTCCTATATGATCACTCATACTTTCTTTTTCTCCAAAGATAGATTTTTTCCTTCCCTTTGAATTAGACTAGCTAGTGGTAGAGTACGCCTGAAAGTCCGTTAGGGATGTTAAGCCCTATAGAACTGGCCCAAGGCTAATTTAAAAGAGAGAGGTGAATTGGAAAACTTTAAAACCAAAGATAAAACTAAAACCAATATCACCACATAGAAAACCAACGATGCGGAAATTAAAAGTGCGGAAGTAATAAAGAAAGAACACACCGGATTTATAGTGGTTCGGTCAAACCTTGACCTACGTCCACTCCTTGGAGGCACCCTCCAAGTATTGCACTAACACAAGTGTCTCTCCTTTAGCCCCCACAGCTAGGCGGAGAAGCCCTTACAAAATCACTTCCACCTCTTCCGGTGCGGCGGAGTTGTCGGGTCCTTTAACACCAAAGAGACTTCTTCTTTGGTCAACTTACCTCGAGACAAGCCTTGAATCCGATGGTACTAAGGTACGAGTTCGCCGGAGTAACCGTGTGGAACCCCCTCCACACTCCCTTGAGTCCTCCCTCACAAGATCTTCTCCCTCTCTCAAACTCCACCCTTTCCTCTCTCCCTTTCAATCTCTTTCTTCAAGTTTCCCCCACAAGAACGAAGCTCCAATGGCTGCCAAAGACACTTACAAAGTGCCATGCCAAAGCTTAAATAGAATCTCTCAAAACGAGCTCATTAATGCAAGTTGCCGACATTATCGTCCAGGACGATAGGCATATCGTCTAGGACGATAGGCATATCGTCCTGGCCGATCAGTACAAATTAAGCTCATTAGCCCGGGATGATTTGAGACGATCAGAAGAAAATTGGTTACATCATTCAGGCCGATTTCACGATCGTCCTGGCCGATTAGTTTAAAACCGATTTTAATCGTCCTAATCATCGCCCTGAATACAAGCTGTCCGATGTAGATCGTCCAGGCCATCATCCTGGCCGATCATGCGATCGTCCCGAACGATGTGATCGTATCAATCAACCATTAATGCTTTCCAAAGATACCAGATCAATTTAGGCATAATTGAGTTTGATCGTCCTGGACGACAATAATATCATCCTTGGCGATTTCCTAAAACAAAGAATTCCTAAACTGATTATGGTGGCTGATTCTTTCTGAATTGAGATTATCATCCTGGCCGATACAAGTATCGTCCAGGCCGATCTATTGACGGCTGCCTTAATGAGGATGCCCTAATTAGGGTTTCTGATTTTGGACAGATCCTCCAGGCCGATATTAATATCATCCCGGACGATGTTATCAAAAATAGAAATCATATAGGGAGCAAGAGAATTTCTACCAAGTTACAAATCATCAGATACTACACCAAATACAATAGACTTAAGAAAGGAAAAAGATTACAAACTAACACAGACCTAATCTACCCAATCTTGAGCTAATTCCAGATTGCAGTCTGATCATGTGGACCTGAAACGTTAGCACATAAGGCAATCGTAGAGAAATAAGGAATGTTTGCTATCATCAAAATCATAGATCCGCAACAACGCCCTCCGTGGCACCACCCTAGTATCAATTCAAACCTTAATTCCCCAGGGATAAACTTTTCATTCCCTTTCGATCAAAACTCCAGACTTTACCTTTTAATTCAGTCAAAATCAATATGTGTAATAAAAATTCTTTTTATTACACATATTGGGGGTCCATTTATTGACCTTATATTTATATGAGGTCAACAGGATTTTTTTTAGACTCCATATCAATCCTGACCCTATACTAGTCTAGCCACCAGACCACTCTAGACTCTAGGATCCTCCTAGACTTCAAACCTAAGGGTCTACCCAGACCGTAGGATCTACCTAGACCCCAATATCCTTCTATAATCCAAACCCTAGGATTCCTCTAGACTAATCAAGACCTTAGGATCCATCTAGGTCCTAGGATTCTACTAGACCCCATACCCTAAGACTTCTTAGACTCTAGAATTTTCTTATATTTTAGACCATATGATTCTTTTAGAATTTAGGTCCTTAGATCTACTTAGATCTTAGACCAATCCAAACTTTAAATCAAACCTGACCTCAAGCCAATCCAAATCTCAATTCAATTCAAACTCCAATCAAATCTAGACTTTAAACCTTAAGCCTGTCCCTGATCTGGCTTCAATCCTATCCAATCATTTATGATCTTGGATAGTTTAATTCTAATTGTTCAAACCCAAAATCTAAATTAAATCAAAAAATTCAAATCAAAATCCAAGGCGAAAGGCTTAGGTCCTGAAAGCCTTTTTAAGGGATTTTTTAAATGCTTCAAAACTCAATCAAGTAACCTCTAATTCAGAGTCTATCAATTACATATTGATAGGACATATATTTAGAGGCAACCCTCCAAATTTAAGCCCATTTTAAGGTCTCTGACCTCATAAACTAAATCTATTTCCAAAGGCTGTAAAGCCTTCAAATATTTACGGCCTATGCCACTAGGCCTACCACTCAGAGAAACCTAACCTTGGAGCATTGTCCAAACCCCTGATCATATCCAAACCCATGATTATAATGTGTTAAGTATTAAATTGCATTTTGGTGGACCCACTTTAAACCCAATTTGACAAGGGATCAAAATGACCAAAATGCTCATTATAGGCAATTTTGGATTTTTCTTTAAACTTCAATTTGGTCTATCAAAAACAAACTTCAAAATCTCCTCCAATGCATCCTAAATATCACTATAATTATTTAAATCTAATAATAATTTAATTAAATTAGTAAAATATTTTAATTTTTTTAAATTAAAATTTTTGTTTAAAATATTTAACATCTTTTAATTCATTTAAATAATTTAAGTATCTTTGATATTTAATTAATATTTAACTTAATATTAAATTAATTACTTTCAAAAATTAAAATCTTATTTCTAAATATTTTAACAAAATTAATTAAATATTTTAATCATTTTGAATTTAAATTTTATTTAATTTATTTTTTAAATACTTTAAATTATTTAAGTAATCTTGATATTTAATAAATATTTAATTTAAAATTAAAATTAAATATTTTGATTAAAACATTAAAATTAAATGAAAACTTATTTTCACATAACATAAATAATTAAAGTATAATTTTAAAATATTTTCATTTAAAATACATTTTACATTTTAATTTTTTATTATTTAAATATTTAATTAAACTTCAATTTGAATAATCTTAAAAATATTAAATAGATTTATTTTAAATAATTTTAAAATTCCAAAAAATAATTAAGACTTAATTTAATGTAATTAAATGATTATTTTAAATACTAATTAATTTTAAATTAAATTAAATGTTTTAATTAACATTAAACTTCAAAAATTCATAACAAATTCAAAATAAATGAAAAAAATACAAATAATTCCTCAAACTTTTTAGAATTTAAATATTTTACTTTAAAATTAATTTTGAGATTTAAAACTTTATTTATTTTAAATAATTCGAATTACTTTAATATATTAAATATTTAATAAATATTATATTAATTATTTTTTAAAAAATTTATTTTTTAAAAGAATTTTAAATGACTAGTGGATCTCTTAAAATATTTTAAATTTATTTTGATTATATTTTAATTTGTTAATTTCAAAGCTTATATATATATATATATATATATATATATATATATATATATATATATATATATTATATGTATTTAAATTTTTTGAGCTTTGATAGATTCCATGGATTATTATTCATTAATTAATCTCTCAATTAATTAAGCTTTATTTGCATGTTTAGAGTGCACACACTCACTTAGTCTTAGGCTCTCCCAGATATAAGAACTTGATTGTGATTGTGATTGCATCTTATTCATGTTTGCCACGGGTTTGTTAAGACATTGATTTAAGCTCATAAAACTTAGTGACATTATAAAATACAATAAATAAGGACCCATGTCTAGAAAACTTTTAAAAAAAATCAAAAACGTAGGATACACCTTATATTAACACGAAATTTGAACCACTTAAATTTAGTGACACATACAACCCATAGAAAAATATTCACTAATTTTAAAAATTATTAAGAATTTTAATTAATTCATTCATTAACTAAGTATTAAAAACTTCAAAAAATTTTAATGTATCAAATTTAAATCAAAACATTACATATAATACTTCAAACTAACCATAATTTAATTTTCAACTAAAAAAATTAAAATCCCTTTGATTTGATTCAAGATTTAAGTTTAATTTAATTTTAATTGAAATTAAAAATTTAATTAATTTGATTGAGTAAAAATAATTAAAAATTTCAAACACTTGACAATCCCTCTTGTAGATCATTTTTTATCTTTAGATGTGATTTTAAGAAGTTTGGGGTTCATTTTGATTCAATTCAATGAAAAGCCCCTTAATTAAATCAATTTAAAAATTTAAAAGAATACGCAAACTTTAAAAAATCATAACTAATTCTAGAAAATTTCAAATTGATCAAACTCAAAGGAATTCAACTTATATGAAAATCTAATATTTATTAAAAATTTAAATCCTTCAAAAGATCATCAAAATTAAAAATTCAACAATTCGATCAAATTAAAGTCAAAAATCAAATCAAAACTTCAAACCTTCATATCTAAAAGTAGAAAATTCCAAATCCAGCAAACTTACAATCTAACTTATCATCTTAAGGTCTAATATTTCATAAAAATAATAACTTTCAAGAAATTATTCTAAATTAAAAAGTCAATTTTTACCCCATAATCAAATAATTAAAATAATCCAGAAAATTTAATAATTAATTTAAAATTTTAGAAAACATTAATCTAACCTTAAAACCAACAACCAATCAATATAATTAAATTTTTCCAACCCCATAATCCTCAATCAATAAAAACACTTAATTATATCAATTACTACTAGGTAACCCGGGTTTACGAGGCTATTAACTTAGCCCCAAAGAAGGTGAATTAAACTTCATGACCCTGATTTAACAAAAGGTAGTAATCACCCAACCTTTAAAATATAACTTAAAATTAATATTAATTCATTAAGATTTAAATTTTAATTAAACATTCCCTTAAGTCTTTTAACCAACCTGAACCTTAAGCAAATTTAATCAAATTTATTATATAGGACATATCCAAGCCACACAGCCTACCCCACATACTTTAGATTATTTTTTAGGATAACCAACTCTAATCTTCGGCTAGGCCTGTGTTTACTTTTCTGCTATGTGTCGGGTTTTCGAACTTTCACTACATACTATTTGTAGATGTTGAGGTGATTGTTTATTTAATTTTGGCACTCTATGATAATGTGATTAATTAAGTGTTAGATCTATCATTAGGTTAGGGATAATTTATACTAATTCAATCTTATACATGTGGTCATACTCATATGGGGCATTCAAATTAAAGGGGGGAAATAAATAATAAAACTTTAATTAATGATATTTTCTATTGGTGCTTCAAAAATGCATAAGTCCCCTTTAAAAATTAAAAGAGCATGATCAAGTGTGACTGTGATTTGAGTATTTAAATTTTTTATTAAATATTAACTTCTTGGGATTTTTTAAATATTAATTTTTTAAGATAACCCTACAGGTTGTTGAGTCTAAAATTTTTCTTTTATATTAAATGTAATTTGATGTAATTTAAATTCAATTAAGTTGTAATGTTTAAGTGATTTGAGATGGGATGTTAAACATCCAATTTGAAATCACAAGATGAAGGAACATCCCTTAGGGGAGAGTCCCTCTCTATTTGGAGATTCAAATTAGGATAATTTTAAAATATCCAAAGAGAAAAATGATAATACTCCTTTCAGGGGGGAGGTTCTTTTTATTTAGATATTCGAACTTGACGATCCAAGGTGTCGTAGAAGAATGAAGAAGCGGATAATGAGAAAACTCATTTTCAAAGTCACTTGAGTCTTAGGATTAAAAATTCAAACTTGTTGTCAGTGGTACCAAACCACTTTACTTTTCTACAATTCTGGATTATAATATTAAAAGGCATTTGACTTTGGACATTAAATTTTAATTAATTTATTTATTAGTGTTCATTGTTTGATGTTGATTGAGATATAGGATTTACTTTCTTTTAGTAGTTTTTTGGTGATCTTGCATGTTGTATTTATTCTAGCCTGAAATTAGATTGGAGGCTCGTGAGGTTATGAACAAACTATTTCTACTTTAATTAAAATTAAAAAATTTAAGACAACATAGCATTTATGGATTCAAAAAAAATTAATAAGTAAGCTCGAGATCACTAGAAGTTCTCATGTACATATTTGTTGCATTTTCTTTTCTTTTTTGATGCACCTCCTCGCTTGTAGGTTCTAGAAGATCACCTAGTCTATGATGGTGCAGATTTGTCAATGGGAATCTCTGCATTCTTTTAGAGAAAAATATATTTTAAGACTTTTTTAAAATTTCTTCATTAAAATTTTAAGTATTTATCGAGTCAACTAGCACATATAGCATTAGAAATTAATTAAAAGAGTCTAAAATTTAATTATATTTACTTTAAGCAACAATACCCAACATAAGTAAAAGTGGCCAATTAGGATCTGCTCTAGATGTCAACCTCACTTTTCTTAAAATCAATCTAATTAATGTCCCTACCACTCCTGCATAAAACACCAGACTCATGGTTTTAAAGCACCTTGGTAGTTTAGTTGGCTCCCTAATCTAGGCCAGGTTAAGTCTAGATCCTGCATTGCATTAGCTAGGTTTGGGTAACAAATTTTAGTACCCAATTTAGACTTAGGTTTTGAGATAGGCTCAGGCTACAAGACCTCAACCTCCAATAATCTAATCCTAACTTTCTAATTAAATTGACTATTCAAACTTAAATATCGTTTAATCAAATTTAAGTCCAACACTTCGGATAGACTGGACACTTTTGAATTGTTTTAGAATCCTAGGTGCCTCATACTCTTCCTCCTTTGACCTCCATAAATAAGTGTTCAACCATGATCCAATCCCTATTAAATTTCCAACCTCACCTCCTTTGACATCAAGCTTTAAAATCTTAAATAGAATTTTTACCACTACTTTAATCGAGAGTACTCGTAAGAAATTTTGGTTTTCCTATGATGTAATTAACTACAATGTCTTATGCTCGTAGGAGATTTAGAAATCCAATTTGAATTTTTAAAAATTAAACTTTTTGAGACTTTAATTATATTTGGGAAAATCAAATATAATGATCATTATTGCTTTTTCAAATGATTAATAATAAGTGATATCTTCTTTCTCCAAAAAGAGATATCATTTTATTATTTTGATTTTGATTATGAAATTAATGATCCTTTATCTAAATTATTGTAGTCAAACATTTGATCAAACATCATTTTGATCCTCTAGGATCATATGTTGTCTTTCCTTGAGTTTGACTACGATAATCATGATAAACATAAAGTTTTATAATTTGAACCCATTAGGGAATGATATATTTTACTCTTGAGGTGATATATAATTCATAATGAAACATTCAATTTCAATAAAAAAATTATAGTAATTAATCTTTCCTAAAAAAATAAAACTTTTTAAAAACTCAAACACAAATAGTATTTCATCAAACTCAAACACAAACACTTTTGGATCAAGCATTCAATTTCAAACTTTTTCAATACTCATTAGAAGAAGAAACTCCGATAAAGCTTTAAGAAATGAACAGGATGATTTCCACCCATCCAAAAAACCAAGGGCGTCCAATTGAATCAACACCATCCGAGTGAAGGGAAATTGAAAGGGTAAAAGAAGAAGATGACGACACGATGAGTAGAAACCCTAATAAATAGGAGGCCATGGAGTGGCTAAAGAGACAGGAAATCCAAGAGCGACTGCTAGGGTGAAAACTCTAGCAGAGCACTCAATGATGATGAAGATTTGTTATTGAAAGATGAAAACTAAGAAATCCTTTATATATATATATATATATATATATATATATATATATATATATATATATGGGAAACCCATGGAGGGGAATACGCCTTAATTATAGGAGAAAAGCACAAAGTTTTTAAAGGGGCCTCATGCCCTCTAATGCTCAAAAGAGCTACAAAATTAAAGCCAAAAAAACTTATGAGCTCATGATCTTTACTAGGCAAAAGTACATTAACACCTAGATACATTCTATGGTGCACAAGTAAGAGCACCCAAAAAGAAGGAAGGTTGCAAATAACACCTATGAGATCCAACTTCCATTCCAAAAAATTGACACCATGATCACTTGCACTAGTGAGCTTCTACAAAAAAAGATAAAGGCCATAAGAGCAATAACACAATAAACCATAATCTATAAGAGGAAGGAAATACCACAAGTAAATCATGTTACAAATAGAAAAGTGCCAACAAGGACCACTACCCAGATTCCACGCAAGCTCAGAAGAATAACCCAAAAACATAACATATTCCAGATGAACAAAGATCACCAACCCATAATTAATGCAAGAAGGATTAATCTAGTAACCCAAGAAACTGGCAACCCGAGCACATGCCTAGGAAATAGAGAGCTACCTCTAGCTTCCCATCATCATAAGAACAATCCAACCATGAATGTTATGCCACCAAATAAAGACTGGATCAACCAGAAAAGAAAAGAAAAAGTAGTAGCAAAGAGAAATGCATTGACCAGCAACATAACAGGAGAAATAAACCCAGTGATGATCCAGATAATAAACCCAACAACACCCAAACTACTCATACCCCATAATAAACGAACGACCATAGGAAGAATGAGAGACCTCCTAGGATAATGCTAGGAGACCAACTGACCCAGCAGAATGCACTAAAAAACCTGCAACAACCCACAAAATTGATCAAGAAACACTACAGGAAAACCCATCATTACCAGTGAACAGAATACACTAGTAACATGAAAATTTTGAAGGAAAGAGCACATTTCCATCAAATTTCTGATAAATTTTCATACGACAAAAATTTGCATTTCGAAAAAAAAAATTTTGATGTAAATAATACGCTTGAAAGAGTTTTGGCATACTTTCCGGTGCATAACCGATAAAAACATTGGTGCCAGTTACGTCAATTTGTATTGCCTATACCGACGTTAAATACGCCAAAATTTTTGACATAAAAATCCATTGGAAATTCTGACGGATCAAGCATCGCTAAATACGTCGTAAACTAAATGATAGAGATAATCGACGAACTTTTCGCCAGAAATATCGGTGTAACAAAGATGCCTGAAATCGATACAAATTTGTTGTATTATCATTTCTGAAGGATTACCAGAATTTTATCCGCCGGAAACCTATAGCAAAAATAAAAAAAATTACCTTCCCAAGCAGCAATCAAATTTTCACACCTGCAAATAATTACAATTATTCAAGAATAACTACTTAACAACACAAATTTCCACAGTGAAGATTTCAACAAATTCACCAAATACTTAAAAATATAAATATAAATATTACAAATTACTCATTAACATAAAAAAAAATAAAAAAACATCACAAATTATTCATTAACATCTTAAAATTTACCAAATATTCGAAAACATATAAAAGTTCATGTGAAACCAAAAAAACTAAACAACTACTCTGAATCCATTGACTCATCCTCCACTGGAGCTACCTCTTTTCCATTCAACTACTCCCTCATTTTATGCATTTCATTCAACAAATGATTGTGTTGCTCCTACATCTGCATCTATATCTATGCCTATAACTGCACTTGCCAATCAACTTGAGATTTCCTTACTTGTTCTAGCTCCGCTTGAAGGGCAATTATTTGTTGACTATATAAGGACTCATGTGGACTTACTGGGTAGCTGGATCCAGAAGAGGTCATCCCCTTGTATGTCTGGGCTTGCAAACCTAAACCAGAAATCCTGCCATATTGCATTCCTCCTATAACTTGCAACTAGATGTGGTACTCAGAATACTCTATAAAGACGCTAGAAGAACCCTCACCGAGTGCGGCCTGACTCTCTATAAGTCGTGTATACTCCTCCTATGAATGTTAATAAAAATTTAAGCAATTTATTTAGACATAAAATAAAAATTATTAAACACATATGCTTACATGGTCTTTTCTTACATGCTCATCAACCCATTATTGGTCCCCTTATCGCTTATGGGTGTGACTATGCAATTCCATAGGAGTTGGTTCTCTACAAAGCATCTCTTTCTGTAATAAAATTCTATTAATATTTCTCTTAAAGAAAAAATTTAAAAAACTTTTAAAATTCATTACCAAATGTCATATATGCTCAGTATGTGGAACTAAGCCCCCAGCATGAAGGGAACTATCCATCCCCAAGTAGTGTTTAGCTTAGCCCATATAGTCTCTCCAATCCATAATGACCGCTTGCTAGTATTTCTAATATATGTAAACATGTAACGCATCCGAGTGGATCCACACTTCTCAAAATTCTTTCTAATTTTATCATTGTGTTGGGGCAGCCAATAAAAATCTCTCTACATTTAAAAACATATAATAATATATATATATATATATATATATATATATATATATATATATATATATATATATATATATATATATATTTGTTAGATTAAGAAAAAAAGAATATACCATTTATTTAGATATAACTTAAAAATTATTAAACACAAATATCTCAAACTCTCTAAATCACATTTCCCGAACTTCTTTCGAAACTTTCTTCCAAGAAATATAAGGAGTGTCATACCTGCTCCATATTATGTCATGTATTTTATGTGTTAGTTGTTTTGATGGGTGGAACCTACAAAAAATATGTTAGGTGGAAAAAACATACAATATATAACAAATATATTAGTTAGCTTAAGTAAAAGAGAATGTACGTATGTGTCACCATCTGGTACAATCAACATTTGACCATCTAATGCCAGCTCTGGTGCAGCTAGGGTCGAAGGTCTACCTGTAGCGAGCTGAGGGGGTGGTGGGGTATAGCATGGTAGAATATATGATGGATATGGATTAGTAGGAGTGACACCATAAGGTGAGGGTGGATAGCAAGGGTAGAAGGGGGTACTCTACATGGGATTTGGTGAAGGAAATTGGGGACCTAATGAGTAGAACTGTGGGCTACTGGCTCCAGAAGTGGGTAAAGGTGTTGTAGGCTGACTATGAGTGGTAGGCTGACTTTGAGTGGTAGGATGACTTTGAGTGGCAAACTGAGATGAAGTGGCCCCCTCAGTACGTACAAGCCTAGATGGTCTAGTTGAAGTGATCTTCTTGCTGCACCTATTAAAAATATTTTTGATCAATCCTCTGTTAGGCTCTTCACTTGAAGCCATCTACACAGAAAAAAATAAGAAATATTATAAATATAAATTATAACAAAATTTTAATATAAAATAATGCAGTAATTAAATAAATACATTGTAGTAACAATAAAATAAAATTGTTAAAAAAATTTATCTTATGTTAACTTATCATTTATTGATTAACTTTCATATGATGATTTATTTCTAGTACTATCAGATTTCTCAAGACTTTTCTCTATGTTTAAATCTACTTCCTTTAACTGCAACTCGCTCTCATTAATTTGAATTTGTTCATCCACATTGATAGGAAGATTTTTTTAATTTGATATAAACACTTCTTGATGTGCTGATGGTATTGAAGTGGTTTTCTCAATTACTCACCTTGGTTTTTTCTTCATAACTACAAGCCAATCCTATTTATCTCATAATCTGCTTGGATGGTTAGCATAATAGATTTGGCTTGCCTGACTAGCAATGATGAATGGGTCAAACTTTATATATCTCCTACCCGCTTTACTTCTATTATATCATAAATTGGATGTACTCTTGTGCCTCTTTTTTATACTGGATCAAACCATTCACAATTGAATAGATACACAATATTCATGTGATCGGGATATTCCACCTATAATATTTCTTATAATACCCCATAGTACTCAGAATTATCTTCTGTATGGGTGTTTCCTCTTACACATACACCAGAATTTTCTATCTTCTTACCTTCACACCAATTTTTTGTTTGGAATTTATAGCCATTAACCAAAAATATTTGATAAAATTTAACTAATCTATTTGTCCCCAAGCTAGATCAAGTAGCCCATGATAGTGTGAATCACTGTCTTCAGTGTGAACCTTTCAATGAACTAAAATATATTATTAGTATATTTATTACATGTAGTGCAAACTAAATAAGACAAATTATTCAAAATGAATAGTCAAGAAATATACCATATTTTTAAACCAAGTAGTGAATTCTTTCTCCATTATCTTATGGACTTCTCCTAGTTCTAATGTATTTAAATCATCAATGAACCTCCTACAAACTTTAGGGTTTAGAACAAAGTTAAGAATGATAAATATATGAACAAACTAACTCATACTTACTCAAGATATGGCTCAACTTCATAACAGTTAAGTAATATATATAATGTGATGACTCTCATCTTCTTATCGGTCAAATAGCTCATGGTGCTAGCGCATATGGGTTCACCACTTCCTATGGATATATTAGAGGATTTACCCATATTTTGAGGTACAGTACCTCTACCTAATTGTGATGTTATTTCAAAGCAATAAGAGCAAAATTGAGTTATCCCGTACATTAAAAATGCTTCACAGATAGAGCCTTTGAGATATGCTTTATTCTTAGACGTCTTCTTAAGTTTATTTAAATATATAGGTTCACCAACTTAGTCCCACATGGTAAATGCACTAGTAGATTCTCCACAGTCAAAAAATGATGAAGGAAATATTTTCTCAAGTTGACATAGAATGAAAGGAATTTCCTGCTCCATAAGAAACAAGTTCTCTACATTTAGTTTAGAAGAGCATAAATCTTAGAAAAAAATACTTAGCTCGATTAAGGGCTTTAAAATTTAATCTTACATATAACTAAAATAAGTTGGTATTAGACATTGCATAAATATATGACAATCATGACTTTTCAATCCAAACAATCTCCATGATCTTATGTCAACACACCTACTTAGATTAGAAGAATATCCATTAGGTACCTGTAGGGTCTTTATCCATTCAAAAATTGCTCGTCTTTACTCTAAAGTTAATGTGAATGGAGCTTTTGGTTTGACAAGTTCTTCACCTCCACCATCCTTTAATTCTAATGCTTTCCTACTATAAATCTCTTTTAAGTCCATCCTTACTTTTATATTATCTTTAGATTTATTTTTGATGTCCATGACTGTATTAAAAATATTATCAAAAATATTTTTCTCTATATGAGAGACAATATTAGCCTAGTCATAAATGCCAAATCCTTAAACCTCTACCTAAAACTATCCATCATGACTTATGCTCCATGACAACCCTACACCCCTCAATCCCACTTTTTAACAATTTCAACACGACTAGAGAAATTATGCTATGCGGTCATCGGATGCCATCCAAATACAAATCAGAACTTGCCACAATACTTTTTTAAAAGGTACCAGTGATGTGCTTAGTTATGTATTGGTGACCTGATGCACCCTGATTCATCTTTGAACTATCCGATGTCCACACAAAAGGGACCAACCTGATCCTTCCGACTTCCAAAACCTGTCAACTCTCCTTCTAACCACATTCACTTAATTATGTTTTTTCCTATAGTTATCATCATTTTATGTGCCCAAATCATCTAAGGTGACTCTCTCTAATCTAATCTTCCAATGGAGCTACTCCACCCTTATCACGTATATGCTCATTTCAGAACTTATCTCTACGAGAAAAGACACTCATCCACCTAAGTATCCTCATCTCTGCAACACTATGAATAATATATCCAATTATCTAAAACACATATTCTTATTAACGACTTGCTCGTCCAAAGTCATAATCCCCTCACTAGGTCTACTACTTCATCTCTCTCTAGTCGTATCAACATGAATAACATCATCAGTAAAAATCATAACCAAGGCACATTCTCTTGAAAATTTCTAATGAAAAAATACATGAAAAAATAAAATCTTACAGTGGATGAAGTCGACGATTGAGGCGGCGAACATCAGCAAATTAGGTAGAACGGTCTTGGCAACGGTGGAGCTACTCCAACCTTATCACGAA
This sequence comes from Dendrobium huoshanense, assembly GCA_016618105.1. Lineage (NCBI taxonomy): Eukaryota > Viridiplantae > Streptophyta > Magnoliopsida > Asparagales > Orchidaceae > Dendrobium > Dendrobium huoshanense. Next base: position 23,067,127 of record CM028345.1, read on the forward strand.
TAAATCTAGGTCCTCACAATTCTATGCAAAGTTTTATTAAGAAAATCAACGAAAAAATTAAAAACTTACGATAAATTTTCTGGAAAACTATGGTATTTTGCCGACAACGGAGACGTTAGCGTCGGTGAACTCCTTGGAAGTTCGGACAATCTTGGCAGCGACGATGTTCGGTGGGGCGACGCTAGGCTGATAGAGGAACGCATAGAGTTAAACAAAATGATGGAATGAAATAAAAAGCTAGACAAGATCGGGTTTGAAATAGGGCTTCCTCAGTACATACAAGCCTAGATGGTCTAGTTGTAGTGATCTTCTTGCTGCGCCTATTAAAATTATTTTTGATCAATGCTCTATTAGGCTCTTCACTTAAAGCCATCTGCACAGAAAAATATAAGAAATATTGTAATATAAATTATAACAAAATTTTAATATAAAATAATGCAGTAATTAAATAAATACATTGTAGTAACAATAAAATAAAATTGTTAAAAAAGTTTATCTTATGTTAACTTATCATTTGTTGATTAACTTTCATTTGATGATTTATTTCTAGTACTACCAGATTTCTCAAGACTTTTCTTTATGTTTAAATCTACTTCCTTTAACTGCAACTCACTCTCATTAATTTGAATTTGTTCATCCATATTGATAGGAAGATTTTTTTAATTTGTTATAAACTCTTCTTGATGTGCTGATGGTATTGAAGTGGTTTTCTCAATTACTCACCTTGGTTTTTTCTTCATAACTACAAGCCAATCCTATTTATCTCATAATCTGCTTGGATGGTTAGCATAATAGATTTGGTTTGCCTGACTAGCAATGATGAATGGGTCAAACTTTATATATCTCCAACCCGCTTTACTTTTATTATATCATAAATTGGATGTACTCTTGTGCCTCTATTTTATACTGGATCAAACCATTCACAATTGAATAGATACACAATATTCCTATGATCGGGATATTCCACCTATAATATTTCTTATAATACCCCATAGTACTGAGAATTATCTCCTGTATGGGTGTTTCCTCTTACACATACACCAGAATTTTCTATCTTCCTACCTTCACACCAATTTTTTGTTTGGAATTTATAGCCATTAACCAAAAATATTTGATAACATTTAACTAATCTATTTGTCCCCAAGCTAGATCAAGTAGCCCATGATAGTGTGAATCACTGTCTTCAGTGTGAACCTTCCAAAGAACTAAATTATATTATTAGTATATTTATTACATGTAGTGCTAACTAAATAACACAAATTATTCAAAATGAATAGTCGAGAAATATACCATATTTTTAAACCAAGTAGTGAATTCTTTCTCCATTTTCTTATGGACTTCTCCTAGTTCTAATGTATTTAAATCATCAATGAACCTCCTACAAACTTTAGGGTTTAGAACAAAGTTAAGAATGATAAATATATGAACAAACTAACTCATACTTACTCAAGATATGGCTCAACTTCATAACAGTTAAGCAATATATATAATGTGATGACTCTCATCTCCTTATCGGTCAAATAGCGCATGGTGCTAGAGCCTACGAGTTCACCACTTCCTATGGATATATTAGAGGATTTACCCATATTTTGAGGTATAGTACCTCTACCTAATTGTGATGTTATTTCAAAGCAATAAGAGCAAAACTGAGTTATCTCGTACATTAAAAATGCTTCACAGATAGAGCCTTTGAGATATGCTTTATTCTTAGCGGTCTTCTTAAGTATATTTAAATATATAGGTCCACCAACTTAGTCTCATATGGTAAATGCACTAGTAGATTCTCCACAGTCAAAAAATGATGAAGGAAATATTTTCTCAAGTTGACATAGAATGAAAGGAATTTCCTGCTCCATAAGAATCAAGTTCTCTACATTTAGTTTAGAAGAGCATAAATCTTTGAAAAAAATACTTAGCTCGATCAAGGGCTTTAAAATTTGATCTTACATATAACTAAAAGAAGTTGGTATTAGACATTGCATAAATATATGACAATCATGACTTTTCAATCCAAACAATCTCCATGATCTTATGTCAACACACCTACTTAGATTAGAAGAATATCCATTAGGTACTTGTAGGGTCTTTATCCATTCAAAAATTGCTCGTCTTTACTCTATAGTTAATGTGAATGGAGCTTTTAGTTTGAGAAGTTTTTCACCTCCACCATCCTTTAATTCTAATGCTTTCCTACTATAAATCTCTTTTAAGTCCATCCTTACTTTTATATTATCTTTAGATTTATTTTTGATGTCCATGACTGTATTAAAAATATTATCAAAAATATTTTTCTCTATATGAGAGACAATATTAGCCTAGTCATAAATCCCAAATCCTTAAACCTCTACCTAAAATTATCCATCATGACCTATGCTCCATGACAACCCTACACCCCTCAATACACCTTTTCCACAATTTCAATAAGACTAGAGAAATAATTCTATGCGGTCATCGGATGCCATCCAAATAAAAATCAGAACTTGCCACAAGACTTTTTTAAAAGGTACCAGTGATGTGTACAGTTATGTATTGGTGACCTGATGCACCCTGATTCATCTTTGGACTATCTGATGTCCACACAAAAGGGACCAACCTGATCCTTCTGACTTCCAAAACCCGTCAACTCTCCTTCTAACCACATTCACTTAATTATGTCTTTTCCTATAATTATCAACATTTTATGTGCCCAACTCATCTAAGGTGACTCTCTCTAATCTAATCTTCCAATGGAGCTACTCCACCCTTATCACGTATATTCTCATTTCAGAACTTATCTTTACGGGAAAAGCCACTCATCCACCTGAGTATCCTCATCTCTGCAACACTATGAATAATATATCCAATTATCTAATACACATATTCTTATTAATGACTTGCTCGTCCAAATTCATAATCCCCTCACTAGGTCTACTACTTCATCTCTCTCTAGTCGTATCAACATGAATAACATCATCAGCAAAAATCATAACCAAGGCACATTCTCTTGCAAATTTCTAATGAAAAAATACATGAAAAAATAAAATCTTATAGTGGTTAAAGTTGACTATTGAGGCAGCGAACGTCAGCAAATTAGGTAGAACGGTCTTGGCAACAGTGGAGCTACTCCAACCTTATCACGAATAAAACTAGGTCCTCACCATTCTATGCAAAGTTTTATTAAGAAAATCAACAAAAAAATTAAAAACTTACGACAAATTTTTTGGAAAACTATGGTGTTTTGCCGGCAACGGAGGCCGTTAGCATCGGTGAACTCCTTGGAAGTTCGGACAATCTTGGCAGCGACGATGTTCGGTGGGGCGATGCTAGGCTGACAGAGGAAAGCATAGAGCTAAACAAAATGACAGAATGAAATAAAAAGCTAGACAAGATCGGGTTTGAAATAGGGCTTCAATCGATGAAGTTTCCAGCGTATACAACGTCGGATGTTTTTACATCGAATTTTATAATGGTAATATTTCGTTGAGTTTAGATTAACCGACGTCATATTCGTTGGTAAATACGATGAAAAATTTTAGGGTAAAATACACCACATTATACAATATAACTATATATTACAAAGTATAAACTGACATAATCTATGTCAAAAAATTACCAGTGTCATTGCCACCGGTGACTCCGCCATAATATTATCGTTGCAAAAAATGCTGATATAAATGCCATAGTTTTTAGCGTATATAGATATGCCAGAATCTCTGATGGTAATTGCATGATTTCCTGTAGTGAAAATATTTAGAGACAAAATCCAATAAATAAGACAAAGTCCACTCCAAATTCTGAAAGCAAAATGTCCCCCAGGAAGGAGAAAACCATCCAGTTATATAGAAAATACAGGTAACCTAAGGCACAAAAATAACGACCAGATGGGCCAGAAACAAAACAGTTCATCAGAAAATATCTACTAGCCTAAAACTCAAACAAACAACAGTCCAGAGAAAAAGCAATTACAACACCAAAACCAATAGGCAATCTACACCCTAAATAAGAGGAGAAAACCAGAACAGAGAAACCCTAAGAGCCAGCCCTCAGAAGATAAAGAAGCATGGTGATAAACCGCAACCAACAAAACCAATTAGGATCTGACATAAGGAATACTACTTTTATCTAAATTTAAAAGACCCCACAAATGGGCGGGAAGGTTATTAGAGGTAAAATCAGTCATACAGAACAGGTCAGCACCCCAATTGGTAAGCCAATTAGCACATGCATTACCATCCTTCTATATAAGAGAGAAAGAGAAGTTCATAAACATCAACAGGTTCTTAATGTCCCTAAAAAGTTAGAAAAGAGAGGAATTGCACACCAAATCCTCAGAAGCATTAAAAATTTGAAAATAAAACTTAGAGTCCGCTTTAATACTAATGTTGGTTAAATCAAGAGAGATGCAAGTCCTAACACCATAGAGAATAGTCAAAGTAATAGCTTTGTTATCATCACAATAATGTAAAGGGACAGCAAAAGATATAATGAGGCTACCATAACAATCTCTGATAACCCCACAACAACCCGAAGACTGCCAACAATTAGCACTAGCCACATTCAATTTATACGAGTTAAGAGGTGGCTTGATCCACTATATAAGCCTCAAATCTTTATGAATATGCTCAAACACCAACTTAATACCTAACTTAGAAGCATCAAAATAATAATTCTTAAAATTCTTAATAGAGAGAAGATTAATAGAGAAGAGAGAAACAACCTTGTCTTTCACCTTTTAAATAATCCTTTGATGGCTCATAACAATACCATTGAATATAGAGTTATTCCTATTCAACCATAAATATCATAAAATGAGAGAAGGAATAACATTTCTGATGGCCTTTGGACTTGATAAACCACCAGTTAAGTAAAGCATAAATGGACATTTTATCATTAAAATAATTCAATTTGACAATGTCATCAAAATAATTCCAAGTTTTAACACTTAAGGGACCGAAAAGAAAAACATGATATATATTTTCAACATGACAACAACATTGGTGGATGGAAGGGTAAAACCTCTTTTAATTAAGATGTCATCTGTGGGTATGAATTTATGTAAAAGTCTCCACACAAAAACTACAATGGTGGATGGGATGCTTTTATGCCAAAGAAAATGGAAAATATTAGAAGTCTCGTTCTTAAATCTAAAGGAATGCCACGAATCCTTTAATCTAAAAAACCCATCTTTGGACAAACCACATAAGAGGAAATAATCAGAAATAGTATTAAGGGGGAGATTCAAAATTTGTTGAATAATAGAATCAGGAACAACATTAGCAAGCTTGTCATAATCCCAATAATTATCAAAAAATAAATGATTCAACTTAACTGCCAAGTTGGAGGAGGAGTTAGTAAGGGAGTCAATAGAATTGCCCCATAACCAACGATCTTGCCAAAAGTAAATATCACCATTACCAAGACTCTAGAGGATAAAGGGTTCAACACTCCATTTAATTTTGCACAGCCTCTACCAAACCTTAGAGTCACCAAGGTTAAAGCAACAAGTAGTCAGATGTTTACCCAAACTATACTTAACAAACATGAATTTGGCCCACAAGCTCTTTTTAGTACGAAAGTTGTACCACAACTTAAACGAAAAAGCATGAGCCAAATCATTCATGCTCTTAAAACCCAAGGCCCCTTCAGTAAGAAAACCACAACACTTGTCCCAAGAAGACCAAATAATTTTGGTATTATTACGAGCCCCCTTCCAAAAAAAATTATTAAAAAGTCTAGCAATCTTATTACAATCCACCTGAGTAGGAAGAAGAGTTTGAAAAGTGTAAATCAGCAGAGAACAAAGAACACTATATATAAGAATTAAATGACCTCCAAAAGAAAGAAAAGAAGAATCCCAAGATTGAAGTTTGTTTTGCACAGAAGTAATCAAATCATCAAATAGGATATTCTTCTTTTTACCTTTAAAAGAGGCACACCAAGGTATTTAATGGGTAAGTGGCCATTCACAAAACTAGTAGAATTGTGAATAGCCAAGACACGATCATTAGGCACTTTCTTGGGAAGGATAAAATAACACTTATGTTTGATAAGAGCAAGACCACTAACTAACTCAAATTGATGAAAAAAGTCCATAAGTTTATTAATTCTATTAACATAAGAATTAGTAAAAATAATAAAATCATCAACAAAACAAAGATGAGAAATAGAAAAACCACCCAAAGTTCTAAAATAGAGGCTAGAAAATTTTTCAAAAAGGTTAGCAAGGCCTCTAGATAAATAATCAACAACAATAATGAAAAGAGAATGGGATAACAGATCTCCTTGTCTAAGACTAAGAGAAGATTTAAAAAACCATTACTTTTACCATTAACAATGATAGAGAAGTAAGAACCTTCAATGCAACTCTTGATGAGATTAATAAAAGGAAGGTCAAAACCAAACAAGTTCTTGTTATTGTAAAGAAAGTTCCAGTCGATATTATCATAAGCCATAACAATACCAAGTTTTAAAATTATGTTGCACCTCTAACCCTAACATCAAGATCTTGGCAAAATTCTTGGGATATAAGGATATTGTCAGAAATGCCCCTCCCTTTAACCAACCCCATTTGATAAGGCGAGATAATTTTAGGCAAAAGAGCAGTTAAATAATTCACAAGAATTTTAGAAAGAAATTTTTTAAAAAAAGTGCACAAACTAATAGGCCTAAAATCATTCCAGGTACTCACATGGTTATTTTTGGGAATAAGAACAATAAAAGTAACAATAAAAAACTTAGGAATAAAATTGCCAGCAAAAAAATCATTGATAGTAGAATGAAGATCATGACTAATAATAAACTAACTATTTAAAAAAAATTAGTAGTACCATTTGGCTAGCCACAGAGTCACCCTTCATGCTAAGAACAATCTCTCTGATTTCCTCGATAGAAGGAGGGACGGAAAGAAGAGCATTATCCTCTTGAGAAATCAGGTTAGGGATAATATCAGGGTTATCAATAAGAGCATGAGTAAAATATTTATTAAGATGATTTTGAAAGTGACTAACCGCAAGATTAGCAATCTCTAAAACAACCTCAGAGATGGAACCATCATCACGGTTAATTTTAAAAATAGAATTTTCGACCCATTTCCTCTTCACCAAAGTACAAAAATACTTGGTATTGATATCACCTTTAAAAAGATATTTAGTCGCCGCTTTTTATTTTCAGAAGGTTTCCTCCTAAGCTTGAAGTTTAAAAAGATTCTCTTTAGCATCTCTCAAAAGACTGAAGTTAACATCAAAGTAGTGAGTTGACATTGAGATTCATTCAATAGTGTTAATAGTCTCCTTGGCATTCAAAATGTTAGAGAAAAGATTTTTAAAAATATTATGATTCCACCAGTTTAAAACTTGCTTAAGTCTTTTAAGTTTAAATCAAAGTATCCTCATACCAAAGATAGAGTTATTTGGATGTAAAGGGGCTTGCCTCCATAGATTTATACCAGAGAAACCAAAGTCTTTTCAGTTTAAACCAAAGTCTCCTCATATCCAAGTGAACTTATTACCAAAGAAACCAATATTCATTAAATTTTAATCCATAATCATATTATTAAAATCCTCTATAGATTGATAGATAAGAGAGGATCTCCCTAAACTCTTGGAGGTATTATAAATAGTATTAAAATCCCCTCTAACCAGCCAAGTAAAATTATAAAAATAATGAAAATGGGTAAGTTGCTCCCATAAGACTTTCCTATAATGAGAAGAAGCAGCATAAACAAAAGAAGCACAATAATGTAAATTAAGAATCTCAATATTACAATACAAAACTTGAGTGAAATCTCCAATAACATCAATATGGACAGGGTCCTTCCAAAACACCCAAATCTTATTAGCAATATTAGAGATGACATGGTTAAAACCCAAATTTCTAGAGGTTCCAACTAACTTAGAAGAGGAGATAATAGGTTATAATAAAATAAGAATAGAAATATTATAAATGCGACATAAATTCTTAACATGAAGCTTAAAGGAGGGACACCTAATGCCCCGAACATTCCAAATAATAACGTTAAACATTAAAAATGGGGTTAATGACTAGTATGTGAGCGAGTAGTTCTAGGAGATTGCAAAATGAAAATTTTCTTTTTCCTCCCTCTCCTACTCTGAAATTTAATGTAACTAGTGTAATTGTCATCTTTACCAAAATATTTAGCAATACTATCCATATCCTCAATATCAACAAAAGCTTCACTATGATAATGAGTATTTAAAGGAAGCTTACTATTGTTGACCATACCAGCTTACCTCTCGTCACAAGGCAGTTCACCCTCCTCAAAGAAAGCACCCTCTTCCTCATAAGTTTTATTGCTCAATTCATTACCAATATAAGCCTCCATCAAAAGGCTGTGCCCATCCACCTGGTCATTCACACAATATTGAGAAGGCATTTTATTAGTACCACTAACATTTAATAAAGCCACCTCTTTATCAGGCAATTTTTGGTTAATAGCACAAGGAGTAGTAGACGTAGAAGGAACATTATTTAGATTAGAAGTGAGAGCCATTGTTTACTCTTCCATGTTTTGAGAATCACGAGTTAAGCAATAATTGGGGTTTAGATTATCTTCCCGATCAACACCATTTGTTGGAAGCAATTCATTTTGAGGTAAGGTAATTTGTATGTCTTCCTCAACATTATCCTTCCCTTTAAGAACAACTCCTTCATTACCATCAGGAATTTGGACGTCAGTATCATATTCAACCACAAGAACCTCTTTTCCCTTGGATTGCTTGAAAGAATCCTTTTCCTTTCGAAGATGGGGATACAACCTAAAACACTCATTAAAGTCATGACCATGCATCTTACAATGAGAGAAAAATATAGGTAAATTCTTAAATTCAACTTTTTGAAAATAGCCGTTCAATTCAAAACCAATCCAAATCTCATTATGATGCTTTTTAGAAACATCCAGCTCAACTAAAACACGGGCCACAGACGGAAGAGAAATGAACGCTATAGCTTGATCCATCTGTAAGGGCCTACCAAGAATCGAAGTTAATCCAAATAAGATTTGTGAGTTAAAAAAATAAAATCACAAATTGGGGAAGGATATCCACACAGGTGCAATAGGAGATTCCTCACGTATATCAAAAATCTGGTGTCTACTTGATTAATCTCATTTGGCAAGCTTGAATATTGTAGGATATCCTGGAAAAAATATGACTATAATCCAAGTCATTGCTCAATTGAAACACAACATGTCTCGGGTCCAATAAGCCAATATGAAAAGAGCCCAAGAGTTTTAGGTTTATGAAAAATTTGCGAATCACATCCAAATTTGGTCGCCTTTGAAGGAATTTTCTGACTAAGGTGAGGGAAAAAGGAGTAGCTAATTGCAACACCACTAAATCATCAAACATTAAAGCGGGGCAACCTTTAAATGAGGTATGCACAAAATGAAGCTTAGATGTAGAAGAAGAAGAATGAGAACCAGCAAGAACATCCTTAAATGATCTAGACTTGCCAAAGGGAATAACAACATTAAGAGAGATAGATAATGACGGAGTTGTCATCTCCTAGGCCAAAAACCAAAAAAAAAAAATCACTCAAAATAAAACACAAAATCAGCAAAGACAACTACAAAGGAGTAGAACTAGACGAAAAAGCCAAAGGAACCATGCTAGTAGCGCTGAGAGAAGCACAGACGGAGAAGCCCTAGATCACCACCAAATTGCCGAAGAGCACGAGAGCGCAACGGTCGAAAAAATTAGGTTTAGGTTATGATTTGTGATATTTTTTTTATATATTGGAGTTGAAGAGTAGTAAAGTTAGGTTAGAGAATATTCAAATAAGATTTAAGAAGAAATTATATGCAAAAACTTATTTTGTTCAAAATTTTGTACATAGGGAGGAGAAGTAGAATGATAGTGTCGAGGTACTAGCATTGACTAAACTATTCATACATTTCAGCTTGGGGATGAGGTATAGAAGCATAAAATGATGGTGGAGGAGTATGTGTAGGAGATATAGGACCAATTATGAATATCTTGTTATTTATGTAAAGCTATTGAATTATAAGAGAAGGAAACAACTAAATAATAAGTAATTAATTGAAGACTTTAGAGATTCATCATTGAAGAGGCACAACCAATGAATCCATGATTATTAACCCTCATTTCTTGGTTGATGAAGAGCAATAGTCAATCTTCTAGTTAGGGTGTCAATATTTGAGTTCAATTTCAAATATAAGGAGATGAGAGTGGGAAGTGGGAGTGTAGCATGATTTCAATAGCTAAATACAACCACTACACAACTAGATAGATGAGAAATTTACTAGTTTATTGATGAGATGATTTTTTTTTAAATAGTAGAATTCAGTCACCCCAACTTTATATTTTTTTGTTATCATGCACAAAGTCAATTTGTTACCTAATAAAGACGTGAATATGTTGCTACCTATGACCTATAGATCAATTATCATAGAATTAGTCATCATTGTTGAATTATTTGATTAGTAATGCAGATCAACAATCATTACATACAACAAACAAAAGTGGAAGAACTCCTTCAAGTGGCTTGAGTACGCCATCACATGCCATTCAAGAGAAGGAAAATTTTCTTATGTCATGAGCTAAAGTAGCTCATATATTTTCTAGTGAAACTGAGTAAAGGTTGTTGGATGATATGCAGGATCACACTATTTGTGAAAAGCTATGATATAATATGATTCTGAACCCCTTTGCACTCTAGCACATACCTTGTAAGTTTGTTTTACAAATACTTAATTAGAGTACTTGAGATGTTAGGGTTAGTTGATTACAAGAGAACTTTCTCTTCTAAATCTTCTTAGAAATGAATGAGGGCCAGCATAGATAAGATTTTTGATTTTGCCATAAGATAAGCCATATGATGTTTTAACAAATAAATAAATAATATACATAGTGTTTTTATATAGAACATGCTAATTATTTTATATATTATTTGTAAGAATATTATAGATTGTATAAAATGCAACATAGTTGTACACTTAAATTCAAAAATTATCGTAACACGTGATCACATATAATTCTTAATTATATATGTAGATTATTTTCACAATAAAGTAGACCCATAATTAAAAAAAAGACTATTTATTATTATTTCATTAATCCAAGGTAATAACTTATTGTTTTATAATTTTTTAATTAATTATTTTTATTTAAAAAAGCTATAATTTTCTCTACAGTCTACTCCAATATAAAACATATACAATAAAATGTTCATGCATACACGATGAAAATAAAATCAAATTTCCCGGATAAAAGCCCTGGCCTGAATTTCCATTAAATCCAACGTACTAACACACATAGGTCGAATTTCCTATCGGCGCGAAAGAATCCGCGGCATAGGTCTCTTAGGTCCATGAATTGGGAGAAATTATTCTGTGTGGAATCCCATCACAACGATGTGTTCGGTCTGTAATAGTAGCCAATAAAAACAAAACACGTGGCTTGCTTACGTGAAAAGTTAAGGCCCAACTCGTTTGTATTTTCGAGAGTAAATAATACGAGGCCCGCCCAGTATATACAATGAAAAAGGAGGAAAATTTTAACTTTTCCCAAATTCCACATTTCGGCCATTCGCTCCATTTCTCCGGAGCTTCCAGCAAAAAACTCTCATTGAATTCCTCCAGCAATCTCTTCTTCTCATCATGGACGTGGAAAAGGATTCACCTGCAAAGAGAAAGGTGCAAAAATTCTTATATTGACATAAAATGAACTACGGATATCATTGGTATTCAACGCGTATTTGCTGAAGAAACCAAAAAATAAATTTAAATCATTCCGAGTAACTATAAAAGTTTAAATTTATCTCACCATTTTTGTTCTTTCTGCGTATTTTCTTTGTACACAATGTGTATAATCTGCATAAATTTTTCTTATTTTCTGTGTATATGTTGAAGACAAAACCTAACATTTTATAATAAGTACTTTGTATCTTTAAATCATAAAACTAAACTTCCAATCAAGAAAAACGATTAGTATACCCTAAACCCTAGATTTCTGTTGATATTTTTCTCATTCTTTGCATACATTGCGTATGGTATGCGTACACATCGTGTATGGTATGCGTACACATCACGTATGGTATGCGTACACGTTGCGTATAGTATGCGTACATCTTGCATATAATATGCATATTTTATTGCTTTTTATATGCGTACTTTATTACGTATAATATGCTTCTCTAAATTAATTATAGTTTCTTATTCTACGCAGATTTACATCCGTCCTATATCATATAGATGCTATGTTTGGACTTTCAGAATAATGTGTGATACATTTTCAGATATAAATTCCTGTTGAAATTGAAGAAAAATTGAAGGAACTTAATATTTACCAATTTCTTCAATTTCTTAGATTTGAGTAAAACACCCCACTTATCTACTAGCTACTGACAATGTGGAACATTGAAAAGCAAAGCTTCATTATAGAGGGCCATGTTGTCCCTTTCACACCTGATGAAGTGGCCCTCCTGACTGGACTACCAAACATAGGTGAGGAGATTACTTGGATGACCTTGTCCGACTTCAACAATCACTTCAAAGGATATTAAGACTAAAATGTTCGAGTTGACTAGGGATGTTAAGCTCCTTATGAACTTATTCCCAAAGCTAATTAAGAGAGAGAGAGGTGATTTGGAAAAGAAGAATCTTTTTAAACAAAGACAAAAACCTAAACCAAAATCACCACAAAAAGTGCGGAAGAAAAATAAATGCGGAAGTGATAATAAGAAAAGAACACACCGGATTTATAGTGGTTCGGTCAAATCTTGACCTACGTCCACTCCTTGGAAGCACCCTCCAAGTATTGCACTAACACAAAGTGACTCTCCTTTAGCCCCCACAGCTAGGCGGAGAAGCTCTTACAAAATCACTTCCACCTCTCCCGGTGCGGCGGAGTTGCCGGGTCCTTTGACACCAAAGAGACTTCTTCTTTGGTGAACTTACCTCGAGACAAGCCTTGAATCCGATGGTACTAAGGTGCGAGTTCGTCGGAGCAACCGTGTGGAACCCCCTCCACACTCCCTTGAGTCCCCCCTCACAGGATCTTCTCCCTCTCTCAAACTCCACCCTTTCCTCTCTCCCTTTCAAGCTCTCTCTTCAAGTTTCCCCCACAAGAACGAAGCTACAATGGCTGCCAAAGACACTTACAAAGTGCCTTGCCATAGCTTAAATAGAAGCTCTCAAAACGAGCTCATTAATGCAAGTTGCCGACATTATCGTCCTGGCCGATCAGTACAAATTAAGCTCATTAGCCCGGGACGATTTGAGACGATCAGAAGAAAATTGGTTACATCGTCCAGGCCGATCTCACGATCGTCCTGGCCGATTAGTTTAAAACCGATTTCAATCATCCTGATCATAGCCCTGAATACAAGCTGTCCGATGAAGATCGTCCAGGCCATCGTCCTGGCCGATCATTCGATCGTCCCGGACGATGTGATCGTATCAATCAACCATTAATGCTTTCCAAAGATACCAGATCAATTTAGGCATGATTGAGTTAGATCGTCCTGGACGATAATAATATCGTCCGGGCCGATTTCCTAAAACAAAGAATTCCTAAACTGATTATGGCGGCTGATTCTTTCTGAATTGAGATTATCATCCTGGCCGATACAGGTATCGTCCAGGCCGATTTGTTGACGGCTGCCTTAATGAGGATGCCCTAAATAGGGTTTCTGATTTTGGACAGATCGTCCAGGACGATATAAATATCGTCCCGGCCGATATTACCAAAAATAGAAAACTTATAGGGAACAACAGGAGATCTTCTAAATTACAATCCAACTGGTCCCACACCAAATACAACAGACTCAATAAAGGAAAAAGATTACAAACTGACTCAGACCTAGTCTACCCAATCTTGAGCTGATTCCAAATTGCAGTCCGATCGTGGAACCTGAAACGTTAGTACATATGGTAATCGTAGAGAAATTAGGAATGTTTGCTATCATCAGAATCATAAACCATAGATCCGCAACAATCTCCCCCTTTTTTATGATGGCAAAACATTTCAATTTAAATTTTCATAAAAGTAAATCCTCCTAATCTCCCCCTCACTAGAATAAATCCTTTTAACAAAAATAGGGGAGATGAAAATATTTTTGTTGTTTTAAAATTTTTGAAAAAGAAAAAAGATACAACGTTCTCCCCCTTTGACATTATCAAAAAGAGAGGAGGCACAAACAAAAAACAAAATGAACAAAAAACATTCCCTGATCAAGTGAAAAAACAAATGTTCTTAAAATGAGAAAGTTACCTCTGGGTTTTAATCAAAAAACTTAGTAGAATTGGATTGACAACACATAGCCCAGTAAATGTTAGAAAATCAAGAATTGATAATCCAAACTTAAGTTCTTTAAAAAGGCTCAAAAACTTTTTAATTCAATATCTAAATCAAGAAATAAATTAGAGAAAGAAACAGTAATTTTTCAAAGCTCCTTTCATAAAATATATCTAATAGAAGATTAATGCACGATTTGTTGAATCATGAGTCAAGATTTTCAAACTCAAGCATCGAAAAATCAAGGGTTTTCTTAGGCTTTAAGAAGTATAAGAATGATAAGCATTAAAATTTAGTGGGCTCATTTTATGCCTCTTGACAATTGGTTGGCGCACTGCGCATCTTTTGATACACTTTGTGTATTCTATATCTTTCAATTTTGGCGCTTTGCGCTTCTTTTATTTTTGGCATCATTGGCCAATTTTTTTTATTATGCTACCTTTCTGAAATCTTAAATACCAAAAGTAAACCCATACTATTGATAAAGCGAATTTCTTGATTAAGAAAATTTTGAATTAGATTCAACAACTTGCAAAAGATTCCTATGCGATAAATAAAATATAGGGAGATAAAAAATTTAGTTTCAAAAACCAATTTAAAAGATGAAAAAGATTTTAAATCAAAAGTAGAAAAATCTTTTTTTAGGAAACAGAGATTGAAAGTCAAAAACATGAGTTTCCTTCCTTTGATTGTTTTTAGAGAAGTCAATCACAACTTACTAAAGATTTCAAGAAAAATTAGGAAGTAAATTTTTTCATTTCTAGAAAAGTGGATGTGTGTGTTGATCAAAAAAAAATACGAAACAAAATAAGTAAAAGAAAAAAATCTAAAAAAAATAAAAAATAGAAACAAAATAAAAAGAATAACAAAGAAAAACTCAAATAAGGCTTTTATCCATTATCTCTTTCCTGGTCCGATGCTTCAGAGACCAGATCTGCCCATGAGATTTTTTGCTTTTCATTATTTCCCCAGTTTAAATTTAACTTCGCCTTACCCTTTTCTTTTGCAGGGAGAATTCTTAAATTAGGGCACTCATTTTTCATATGTCCAGGTTTCCTGCATCTAAAACAAATAACGTCAGAGGAAATATGGACATCCTTACCACTTTTACCTTTCTTCCACTTTTGCTTATGCATTGGTGAGCTTTGTGATTTGCTTGACAATTCATTGCTATCGTCACCAACTAAGCTTCCTCTTTCCGTATCTTCGGCTTTTAGAACGATCGTCTCACCTGCATCCAAAAGTCTTTGACTCAACCCTTGCTCGTAGGCAATGAGTGAGCCAATCAAATTATCAATAGAATAATCATTCAAATCTTTAGACTCACAAATAGCAACAACTTTAGAATCAAATTTATCCAGTAGACATCGAAGAATTTTGTTAACTTTTTCAAAATTTGAAAAATCTTTTCCTAAGGCATGCAATGATGTAGTAATTGGAATGAACCTTGTATACATGTCTAAAATCGTTTCAAAAGGTTTCATAGAAAACATTTCAAAATCATGCATTAAAATATTCAACTTGGATTGCTTGATTTCACTAGTGCCTTCGTATATGGTGTGCAATTTATCCCAAACTTCCTTACCGGTAGTGCACGTGGATATTAACATAAAATCATCAGAACTTAAAGCACAGAAAAAACAATTTAAAGACTTTGCATTTAATTGAGCATCCATTCGTTCATCCCTATTCCATTGATTAAAAGGAATATCAGTTTTAATTCCATTAACAATACGTGATGGTGATGAATAACCAGTTAAAATCATATGCCACATACGAAAATCAATCGATTGCAAAAAAGTAGACATGCGAATTTTCCAAAAATCAAATGTAATATTTTCAAATAATGGTGGTCTAGTGATTGAATATCCTTCCGCAAAAGTACGATTAGCCATGGATCGAAATTCAAAAGCTTTTAAAAACTTACTTTATGAAAACCGCTCTGATACCACTTGAAAGTTTGATGGGGATGTTAAGCCCTTATGAACTTATTCCCAAAGCTAATTAAGAGAGAGAGAGGTGATTTGGAAAAGAAGAATCTTTTTAAACAAAAACAAAAACCTAAACCAAAATCACCACAAAAAGTGCGGAAGAAAAATAAATGCGGAAGCGATAATAAGAAAAGAACACACCGGATTTATAGTGGTTCGGTCAAACCTTGACCTACGTCCACTCCTTGGAGGCACCCTCCAAGTATTGCACTAACACAAAGTGACTCTCCTTTAGCCCCCACAGCTAGGCGGAGAAGCCCTTACAAAATCACTTCCACCTCTCCCGGTGCGGCGGAGTTGCCGGATCCTTTGACACCAAAGAGACTTCTTCTTTGGTGAACTTACCTCGAGACAAGCCTTGAATCCGATGGTACTAAGGTGTGAGTTCGCCGGAGCAACCGTGTGGAACCCCCTCCACACTCCCTTGAGTCCCCCCTCACAGGATCTTCTCCCTCTCTCAAACTCCACCCTTTCCTCTCTCCCTTTCAAGCTCTCTCTTCAAGTTTCCCCCACAAGAACGAAGCTACAATGGCTGTCAAAGACACTTACAAAGTGCCTTGCCATAGCTTAAATAGAAGCTCTCAAAACGAGCTCATTAATGCAAGTTGCTGACAATATCGTCTAGGACGATAGACATATCGTCCTGGCCGATCAGTACAAATTAAGCTCATTAGCCCGGGACGATTTGAGACGATCAGAAGAAAATTGGTTACATCGTCCAGGCCGATCTCACGATCGTCCTGGCCGATTAGTTTAAAACCGATTTCAATCGTCCTGATCATAGCCCTGAATACAAGCTGTCCGATGAAGATCGTCCAGGCCATCGTCCTGGCCGATCATTCGATCGTCCCGGACGATGTGATCGTATCAATCAACCATTAATGCTTTCCAAAGATACCAGATCAATTTAGGCATGATTGAGTTAGATCGTCCTGGACGATAATAATATCGTCCGGGCCGATTTCCTAAAACAAAGAATTCCTAAACTGATTATGGCGGCTGATTCTTTCTGAATTGAGATTATCGTCCTGGCCGACACAGGTATCGTCCAGGCCGATTTGTTGACGGCTGCCTTAATTAGGATGCCCTAAATAGGGTTTCTGATTTTGGACAGATCATCCAGGACGATATAAATATCGTCCCGGCCGATATTACCAAAAATAGAAAACTTATAGGGAACAACAGGAGATCTTCTAAATTCAATCCAACTGGTCCCACACCGAATACAACAGACTCAATAAAGGAAAAAGATTACAAACTGACTCAGACCTAGTCTACCCAATCTTGAGCTGATTCCAAATTGCAGTCCGATCGTGGGAACCTGAAACGTTAGTACATATGGTAATCGTAGAGAAATTAGGAATGTTTGCTATCATCAAAATCATAAACCATAGATCCGCAACAGATATTAAGACTAAAATGTTTGAGTTGACTAGGGAAAGCTCCCCAGATACCTTGTTGAAAACATTTATTATGTATTTGTGTTCTAATTTATTTTTCCAACAAAGCAACTTTAAAGTTCCTAAGATGTTAAAGACAATAGCAAATAATGTTGATGATTTTTCATCAATTAACTGGGCATGAGAAATTTGGGAATGCCTGGTTGAAGATTTTAATAATGTATCTATGAAGATCTCAAATAACAGGCGACCAGGTTATGTCAATGGATTTGTGCCACTGCTTATTGTGAGTGCTAAAACAATTCTTATTAAACATTTTAATTGACTGATTGTTTTGCTAAAACTAACTGAGAATATCTCAATTTTATGCAGGTTTGGTTCCTGGAGCACACTTCCATTCATCTCCCAAAGTATCCTGACAGAAGGCCCCGTTTCCTTTGATGGTCTGATGACATTGTGTATAACACTGAGAAGACTGCCAAATTATTTGTTAATTTAAAGAGAAGACATGTATTTATTATGAAAAGTTTTATATATTGCTTATATATTGCGTACGGTTTGCGTATACCGTGCGTATGTCTTGCGTACGTTGTGCGTATGTATTGCGTATAGACTGCGTAGATAATACGTATATATTGCGTAAATGATTGCGTTTAGATTGCGTATTAATTTGAGAATAATTTTTCATAGATTTTTGTTGACATCCAAGGAGTAACCTCTGAAGAATCTGATCTCTTGGGTGTAAGGAAATATCCATCAACCCCTCTTTCACCCATTCAAACTAACACACCTGAACATCGTCTCCCCCCACAATCTCCTCTGTAGCCCAAATTCGCCTTGAAAACCCAACCCCAATCCTTAGATGAACTTGAAAACAAATTAATAGGGATTGTGCAGGAGTCCATGGTCAACCTCTTCCAGGAATTTGAAACTAGAATGAGGAAGAATTTTGAACAAATTGTGAGAAGGGTTGATCTTATTGATGAGAAGCTCCAACATTGCATTGTCCAAGGAATTATTAAGCCTGATCAACAAGCTGCTCCCTCCTCCTCATCATTCATTCTCCATACAATTCCATCCCCCAATAATATTCGGATATCATCTGAACACACCAAGACCGATGCCCCAGAAAAATGAATGATGTTGAGATGACCCAGGGTGCTGAAAGGGTTAGCAAAAAGAAGAAATTAGAGAGAAAATCAAGCCAAAAAAAAAGAAGAAGCAGAAAAGGGTACACCACATCCCTGAAGAAATTGTCCAAGAAGTAATTACCAAAGAAGCTCCCCCGCAAGAAGAACCTATTAAAGAAGTTCCCCAACAACAAGAACAGTCCAAAGAAGCTGCCAAAGAAGATCCCCCCGAAGAAGAACATGTCAAAGAAGCTCCCCCAAGAAGAACAGTCCAAAGAACATCCCCCACAAGAAGAACAGTCCAAAGAACCTCCCCCGCAAGAAGAACAGTCCAAAGAACCTCCCCCACAAGAAGAACATTCCAAAGAACCTCCCAAAGAAGCTCCCCCCAAAGAAGAACAGTCCAAAGATGCCCCCCCCCCCCAACAAGAACCTTCGAAAGAAATTATTCCATTCCAAAAAGTTCCCCATAAAGTTCCTCAAACTACAGGAATAATCAATGTTGATGATGTTGTAATAAAGGGTTACCCTGCAAGTCCCACAGTTAATTACAGAGGCGTGGAAATGTTGAGTCCAGTGCAGGAACTTTTTCTTCGGGAAAATATAAAGAAATATCTTGACAGGTATTTTATTTTTGTATAATGCGTGTATGGTATACGTATTACGTATGGATTGCATACGTTGTGCGTACGGATTGCGTATTTAATGTGTTTTCTATGCGTACCTTATGCGTATTTTTTGTTTAAATATTTCAGTAGCATGCGTGTATTTGAATCTGGGAACATGATGATTTCAAGACGCATGATCGACGAAATATTATCAGACAGTTACCTGGACAATGACCATGTTGATGCTTTTGCCATTTTATTAAATGAGAAGTCTAAAACTTCACCAGATGAGTATCAAAAATATCTATACATCTCACCAATATATTGGTTAGTATACTAGTTTATTTTATATATTATTTTTTATTTGAACTATTTAATTCTTATATTTAATTTTTTGCAGCATTACAAGGTTAAGGATGTAAAATCAGTATTATTCCTCGAGCACATAGACTACAATTCTGTTCAGTCAAGCAGTATTATAATTAATCCAATTATTCACAGAGAGCACATGACCCTTCTAGCTGGTTACATAAAGCAGAAAAGGTGGGAATTTTATGACTCCATACCCAACCCTATGCATAGAAGTATTGCTGTGAAGATAGTGAGTTTGATTCTAATCTTGAATTGTTTACAAATTTTATGATTATTTTTAAGTGACTTAATTCTATTCCATATATTGTTCAGATTGCAAGCTTAAATAAGGATTGCAAAAAGCCTTTCATCAAAATATCACTAAATGGAGTTTCAAGACAATGAAGAAGGCGCCAACTCAGACCAACAATATAAATTGTGGTATGTTCGTTTGCAAATACATAGAGAATATTGTTCGACAAAACAACTCCAACTGGTAAGAGAGAACGGATTGGCAAGAAAAAATGCCAAAATATAGAGCAGAATTTGCATACGGATTGTTTTGTGCTACAATGAAATGAACTTTTCATATTTTAAATTTATGTACATAACTAGTATATTTTCCTTGTAATTAAGAAAGATTTCATGTGATTTTAGCATCGTTTAAAATGATTTGAGAAAGAATTACTTAATAAAGGAGCGTCGAATATAATGTTTATCACCATTGAACCTTCATTTAAATCGATTAAGAAATTTTTATTGAGGAATTCAAGGTACGCATTCTATACGCATTTCATACGCGTTCAGAACGCATATCATATGTCGTCTATACGCCGAAGAGAGTTCTTATTTTTTTGATAAAAAATCAAATTAATTCGAATTTAAATGATTCGATGCATTCTTTCGGTATGAATCATTCAAATACTCGTTTTAGCATCATTTTAAAATGATTTGAAAGAATTCCTCAAAGAGACTTGTTGTTTGTGTACACCCTTGTGCTACACAAATGATGGTTCTAGAGTGTGGGTGTTATGCTCCTATGGTGGAGCATTCATTAGAGTATGAGTATGTGGAGGAGAGTCAAATTAATTCGAATGCACCTCCTCATCAATAAAACCAGCAAGGAGCGTCGAATATAGGGTTTCCCACCATTGATCCTTAATTCAAATTGATTAAGAAGGTTTTCATTTACGCATTCAAAATACACATTCAGAACACATATCATACGCCGTCTATACGCAGAAGAGAGTTCTTGGTTTTTTGATAAAAAATCAAATTAATTCAAATTTAAATGATTCGATGTATTCTTTCGGTATGAATCATTCAAATACTCATTTTAGCATCGTTTTAAAATGATTTGAAAGAATTCCTCAACGAGACTTGTTGTTTGTGTACACCCTTGTGCTACATAAGTGATGGTTCTAGAGTGTGGGTGTTATGCTACTATGGTGGTGCATTCATTAGAGTATGAGTATGTGGAGGAGAGTCAAATTAATTTGAATGGACCTCCTCATCAATAAAACTAGCAAGGAGCGTCGAATATAGGGTTTCGCACCATTGATCCTTAATTCAAATCAATTAAGAAGGTTTTCATTTATGTATTCAAAATATGCATTCGATACGCATTTCATACTCGTTCAGAACGCATATCATACGCCGTCTATACGCAGAAGAGAGTTCTTGGTTTTTTGATAAAAAATCAAATTAATTCAAATTTAAATGATTCGATGTATTCTTTTGGTATGAATCATTCAAATACTCATTTTAGCATCGTTTTAAAATGATTTGAAAGAATTCCTCAATGAGACTTGTTGTTTGTGTACACCCTTGTGCTACACAAATGATGGTTCTAGAGTGTGGGTGTTATGCTCCTATGGTGATGCATTCATTAGAGTATGAGTATGTGGAGGAGAGTCAAATTAATTCGAATGCACCTCCTCATCAATAAAACCAGCAAGGATCGTCAAATATAGGGTTTCCCACCATTGATCCTTAATTCAAATCGATTAAGAAGGTTTTCATTTATGATCAAAATATGCATTCGATACGCATTTCATATGCGTTTAGAACGCATATCATACGCCGTCTATACGCAGAAGAGAGTTCTTGGTTTTTTGATAAAAAAATCAAATTAATTCGAATTTAAATGATTCGATGCATTCTTTCGGTATGAATCATTCAAATACTCATTTTAGCATCATTTTAAAATGATTTGAAAGAATTCCTCAATGAGACTTGTTGTTTGTGTACACCCTTGTGCTACACAAGTGATGGTTCTAGAGTGTGGGTGTTATGCTCCTATGGTGGTGCATTCATTAGAGTATGAGTATGTGGAGGAGAGTCAAATTAATTTGAATGCACCTCCTCATCAATAAAACTAGCACGGATCGTCGAATATAGGGTTTCCCACTATTGATCCTTAATTCAAATCGATTAAGAAGGTTTTCATTTATGTATTCAAAATACGCATTCGATATGCATTTCATACGCGTTTAGAACACATTTCATACGCCGTATATACGCAGAAGAGAGTTCTTGGTTTTTTGATAAAAAATCAAATTAATTCAAATTTAAATGATTCGATGCATTCTTTCGGTATGAATCATTCAAATACTCATTTTAGCATCATTTTAAAATGATTTGAAAGAATTCCTCAATGAGACTTGTTGTTTGTGTACACCCTTGTGCTACACAAGTGATGGTTCTAAAGTGTGGGTGTTATGCTCCTATGGTTGTGCATTCATTAGAGTATGAGTATGTGGAGGAGAGTCAAATTAATTCGAATGCACCTTCTCATCAATAAAACCAGCAAGGATCGTCGAATATAGGGTTTCCCACCATTGATCCTTAATTCAAATCGATTAAGAAGGTTTTCATTTATATATTCAAAATATGCATTCTATACGCATTTCATACACGTTCCGAACGCATATCATACGTCGTCTATATGCAGAAGAGAGTTCTTGGTTTTTGATAAAAAATCAAATTAATTCGAATTTAATGTGTGAAATATTTAATTCGAATTTAATGTGTGAAATATTTAAATACAACAATAAATCAATGTATTCAAAGTTTTTTGTGGAGAGTCAAAGTTTTTTGGAATGATTCTCCTCGTAAATACAACAATAAAGGGAGTTTTGGTGTTAGTGTACATTGAACCTTAATTCATTCGATTAGAAAGGTTTACATGGGTATGGGTATAGTACGCACTAATATAGATTACATTTTTAGAAACATTGAAAATACGATCTGTATATGTTTTTATACGCGCTGTATACGCATAAAATACGCAGGACATACGCAAATTAAAATTGACAGCTAAAAGAAATATTCTTACAAATAAATATCCATCAACAAATATTCTTACAAATAAATATCCATCATACAAATATTCTTATAACATAGATTTTTCTGTTTTAATGATATCCATCATCAACTTCAGGTATGTTGCTGATGGCTTTTTGGAACGTACACTTGTTATGTGTTCCTCAGTAAAGCATTTGGGTATGCTTGTGAAATTAGAATGCTTTACTCACTTTACTGATGGTTGAGTGGACGGTTCCCCGGCTATGAAATCGTCTGTCATGCACTCAGGCATGCTGGTGAACTGCTGTACTGATGCTTGACTAGACGGGCATGCTTGTGATATGAAATCCTCCGTGAAGCATTCGGGTATTCTTGTGAAATTGTACTACTTAGCTAGAGATGCCTGACTGGAATGTACAACATTTATGAAATCCTCAGTGAAGCATTCGGGCATGTTTGTGAAATTACACTGCTGATCTGATGGTTGCTTGGAGTGTACAGAATTTATGAAATCCTCAATTAAGCATTCGGGCATGCTTGAAGGAGTCTCAATTTTTGTTGTGTATTTCTTCATTGGTGGTTTCCCTGTTAAAAAAATTAATAACAATATGTCAAAATAGGCAATAAATAAAATTATTCAGAAAATAAAATATCATACACTTTGTCTTTTTTTCCCAGTGGCTTTTTAGCCTAGCATTGGATATGCCTTTAGGCCTACGCTTTAGAGGGTCTTTCAGTTGTACACTGCCACCCTGTGTAGTCTTGTATGTCTTTCTCTTCCCAAAAACAACCAAATCGAGTTTTTCAGATGTATCCTTCATCGCAGCCATTAGGAATTCTTCACCACCCTCATTTAGTTGCGCTCGTGTGCTCATTTCATATGCAAACCTGCTGATATAATTTCTGAATATGAATCCACTACTAGCTTCAGAGCTATTCTGATAATTTTCTTTCAAATTTAGACCACAATATATATCTTGTCGAGCTCGTGCTGACCATCGCAATAGTAGGTACTTCTCAGGGATTTTCCCAATAGCCATTTGCCTCAAAACTATTATGTAGTGAGAACACAATAAACCCATCGTTTCAAACTTTCTGCAGGAGCATTGAATGTTACCATTTTGTACATCAAAATCAACAACCCATGGTTTAGAGTGATCCTTGGTCTCTGTGTAATAGACAAAAAATTTAGAAGAATCACTAGACTCAAGCTCTACACTCATTACACCTACACTTGTAAAAATTCTTGTCCAAAAAATGAATATAGCTTCTTTGAATAAAATTGAGCAGCTTGTTTTAATATTGAGTAGTTTTTTATTACAGGTTCTATTTCGGAGTGGCTGCATCTATAATCCTCATCATATTCATTCCGGCGCCAATTCCTCATCAACTTCTCTAAACCCAAAAAGCAATCAGTTATAGAACTTGTGGGCTTAGAAATGCCATGACACACATTATTAGTAGACTCGCTACGTTGTGTGGATAGAATGTCCATGCTAAAACAATCCTTATTGAAGGCAATTGATCACTTATTCCTTATCCTATAAAGATCCTGCAACCAAACATGATCTTGGAGGTTCCCTTGTATGATCAATTCAGCCCATGCATTCTCAAACTCCTCCTCAGAGTCACATCTGCTCAAACACTTATTAAAGAGGCCTTTGACTTTGTTGTTGGTATTGTAGCACAATACTTTTGATGGAGCCTTTTTACGGATATGCCATTGGCACAGTCTATGACGACTGTGAGGTAGTGCAACTTCTATGGCCCTAGTCATTGCCTGGTCTTAATCTGTATATATTGTTATTGGCTGTTTATCACCCATCATTCGAACAAAAGTTGTAAACACCCACGTAAATGATTTAATTGTCTCTTCGGACAAGAAGGCCACCCCAAGCAAAATGTTTTGCCAATGATTGTTAACCCCGACAAATGGTGCGCATACCAAATTATACTTATTAAGCCTATAACTTGTATAAAAAATTATCACATCACCAAAGCAATCATAATCTATCTTACCAATCGCATCAACCTAAAAAAAATTTAACAATCTATCAAATTCATCCTTCTGGACATCCCAAGAGAACATGTTATCATTAAGTTGTCGTTCTTTAAATAACTCAATCAAAGTATTAGTGTCCCCAAGTTCAATCTTAGCTCTTTTTATTTTTTGAATTGAATAAAGTTGTACGCATCCCTCCTTGTGAATCCAATATTTTCGACACCTCCAACTTCATCAGCAAGGAAGGAAAATGCATCAATTGTTCTTATCCCAGCATCTGTCATTGCTTTAAGAACAGAAGTTTTTTCATCACACATATTCCTGCATGATCTAAGAAGATGTCGGTCTTCTATCCTAAGCAAATCATGATTGTGATTTTCAATAAATTTTTTCACCTTCCAATATCCAGCTTCATCCACTGTAAACCTAACCATAGCTGGACAACCAGTTCGACTATCTGATCTTCGATATTTTCTTTGGATATTAAGATCAGGCAACTTCTTGAAACCAGCTTTTGAACAAACAAAGTCCTTGGATTTTAAATTTCTGGAATTTGGCCAGTAACTGTGATTATGATCCTTACGAACACTAAAACCAAGATTATATCCATAAGAACGATAAGCCTCGTATGCCTCTTTCTCATTAACATAAACATCCTGAGAAATACGCATTAAGTGAATGGTAAAATACGTAACCAATACGCAACCTATACGCAAAAGATAAGCAACAATTAAGCAACACAATACGCAATAAAACCCAACATATGCGCAATGTATACGCAATGTATACGCAGAAAATATTCAATGTATATCAAACAGATACGCAATACATACGCAAATAATACGCAACAAAACTTTGAAATAAGAAAATCGAACTACAAAATCCTTATTGTAGCCTAGATCAATAATGCTTTAGAAGAAGAGAACATCGAGTATTCTTTTTAAATCAATTACAATTTTACATTATGCACATTGTTGATAAAAAAACGCATCTTTGTTAAACACAATAAATGCACAAAGAAAACTTGGAAGGAGGCGAAATTTACCGAGATGCTGAACTTTTCGTCCAGTCACACTGGTTCTACGTGTTCTGCTTCATGTGCGCTTGTTTCCTGGACGTCGGCATTATCGAGGTTATCGGCTTCCTCCGAGACCTGCGAAAATATTGTCTGCTCATAAAAACCAACATCCTCTTCTAGATCAATCTCCATCTTCATCGGCATTTTCTCTGCGAAATTTTTGGCTTCTCTACGAAAATTTTGGCTCTAAGCGTCATATATTGCGATGATTCGCGCGCGCTTTAAATTCTGAAAAAAGAAGCGTCAACCTAAATCTCCCGGGTCGGGCTGGAAGACAGGTCAGATTTATGAGGTTTACGCAAGTCAATTGACTGTTTAACCCTTTCCACGTAACCAACGGAACACATCCTTGTGATGGGATTCCACACAGAATAATTGAGCGGCACATTCTGTGATTGCTTGTCATTCCAAAAAAGTCTGAAAAAGAAAGAAAGCCCATGTCGGCGAAGCCGTTAACGAGATTCCGGCGAGTTCAGATTCGGTAGATCTGGAGAGGCATCGCGAAGAAGAACCGAACGAGGGAAAGCAACAGCAGGGGCCATGGGCTGGGGATGGAAGATCTACGAAGGCACGGTAGTGATCGGATCACTATGTCTTCTTGGCTGGGCTGGGCTCTGGTTCCTCAACCGTCGTCTCTACAAAGAATACGAGGAGAAGCGCGCCCTCGTCCAGATCCTCTTCAGCCTTGTCTTTGCATTCTCCTGCAACCTTTTCCAGCTCGTTCTCTTTGAGATCCTCCCTGTTCTCTCTAAAGAGTAAGGACCTTTCCTCCATTTTGCTTTCGAGGGGTAAGGTTTTGGGATTATAGGGTTTGAAATTATATCTGGAATTTTGGTTGATTTGTTGGATTGGCTTATGGTTCAGTGTGTTGCCGGTTGAGAACTGCTGTGCTTTGCTAGTGATGTATTGAGGATTCCTCAGTGTAATTACATAAATGTTACATGCATTGCTTGTAATGTGTTTCGTTGTAGCGTTGCGTATAATTAGGCGTCTTGCTTTTTGGTCTTGGTAGTCTGCAAGACTTCGAGGGCCAAGGCATCGGTTGGCTCTTGCGGTTTTAGGTTGAGGAATTCGAAGTTTTGAGTTACTGCACGAAATCAGGAATATTTGTTTAATTCAATGGATTTACCCACACTTTAATGTCTTGTCTGTTGAAAGCTGTTGCACTTTTTGCCAGTGATGATGATTGATGAGTGTAATGAAATCAAACAACAGTGTAATATACTTTGCTTTTTGTTGTGCTTCGTTGTAGTTTTGGTCCTAGTGAGGCATCTTGCTTTTAGCTTTGGTAGTCTGCAAGTCTTCTAGGGACACAAAATGTTTGTCCCATGAATTTACTGTCTTGCCAAGGTTTAAATTTTTTGCTAGGTGGATTAGAGCTGGCAATTGTTGCTTGATTCATTTGATTTGCTCACACTTGAGTGTCTTTTTAGTTGAGATTTGGTGCACTTATTGCTAGTGATGTATCAAGGATTTATCACTTCTATCAATTCAAACAACAATGTCGTATCCATTGCTTCTCATTCTGCTTCTCTGTAGCTTTGGGCATAGCTAGGAATTTTAATTTGTCCTTGCTAGTCTAGGTTTCATTGTGCCGGCATTAGGCATTTGCTTGTATTTATTAGGACGTCCAAACACCTGTTATTTATATCTGGAATAGGACTGGTCGAATAAACCCCATTTCAGCCGTCCACCAATTTTGAGCTATAGGAATTGATTCCACTCAAAGCATAGTTTTTTTTTAATAAAATATTGAATTAATCCCACCAATTGTACAATTATTATGATTACTTTGGTTGCAGTGCAAGGTGGATAAATTGGAAGATTGACCTATTTTGTTTGATATTGTTGCTGGTGTTTGTGCTGCCATATTATCACTGCTATCTGATGCTGCGGAACAGTGGTATGTTTTGAGTTTCCATTAGTTCCCACTTATCTACTGCTTCTGCTATTACTCTTGTAATTCTTATTTATTTTTTTGACAGTTATCCTTTTCAACTTCAAGTTAATGTTATTGATGTTACCAAGCTTGCCTATCTCTTAATTCACATCATTATCATAACAATTAATCATTAGCGTTTTTCCAGTTATTTGAGCCTGGCTTTTTGAATCCTTCATTAATTTTGTTGAGTGCTTCATCTCTCTTTATCCCATGAGCAATATCTTAGTATGACCATGACAGTTGAACTGAAAGTAAATATATTGTTGCTGCCACAACCAAGTTAGCAATGGCAACTCATGAAAATACCTCCAAGTTAAATGATGGAAAGTTCTGATAGATGCAATGATAAAAATAGAGATGTGCAGAAGAAATTTCATGATATGGATCATGAATGTGTTTTACTTTTTGTCATTTTAATAATCTAGTTACTTGAAAACATGATATAAAAAACAGCTAACAACATACTCAGTGTGTGAAGCACCTAACAATATAGAGGGTCTTCCAAGGAGTTGATTTATACAACATTACCTCTCATTATGAAGAGTCTTTTTCTGGCTCTCGAATCTGTGACCCCAAGCTACCAGTGATGCAACAACCATATCTCTATGCCTACCTTCTATTGAGTGATGGATGTCATAGTTCAATTATCGAAAAAGTAATTTCTATTTAGATTTATGGATTGCCATGTTTGAAAAGGCCAAATGCAAGATGGATTAGCCAGTTTTAAAGTTTTAAGTCGCTCTAAACTTTGATTGAATATTGTTTTGTTTAATGCCTATTGCTTGTTTTATATGGATTTTTCAACGTAGTTCTGTTAGAATATGTCTGATTTCCTACATATATGTATTTCAAAGGGTGAAAATGCCAAATATAGGCCACAACATTTAGTTTTCTATTGTTATGCCTTGTTGTTTACAGAACTAACAAACACCCCCAATATGAACTATCTAACTAGTAAATTTGTGTGTGCCACAACCAACATTAACAATTTGATGAAAGGAAAAAAATGATTTGTGCTTGTCGTGTTCTTCCATATTTGGGTTGTCATATCATAAATGAATGTGATTATGTGAGTTTTGTCAATATTCATGTTATGGGTTTTGCGCAATAATTTTTTTGTATTTCTAACTATTTGAATTACCTTTTAAAAAAAGTCATGTTTAAAATATTGAGAAATCATGCAAAATAATCCCCATAATTTAATGTTTCATTGTACTTCATATTTGACAGTATATATATATATATATTATGTTATGTTTATATTAAGAATTGACATAATTTTCTTTTTTGTTATAGGATTGAGGAAAGAACGTGTTGCGTTTGGGGCAATCATATTCTTACTAGCGTTTCTGTATGCTTTTTGGCGCATGGGGATTCACTTTCCTATGCCTTCTCCTGAGAAAGGTTAGCACATAGAATTTTAAACTTTTATCTTCATAATATTGTGCTTAGTACAATTGTTGCCACCTTTGTTATGACTATCAAATATACATGCTTATGTTGGATGCTTTAATAGGCATTCCATATTTTGGGGGCTAATCATCATTTCCTATTGCATTGTACTTCTAAATAATTCTTAAAATTTTGATTTAATTTGAATTGTTTGTCAGCGTAGAAAATTATTTTAGGAAATTACTTTATTTATGGTTTGTAGAGTTTGCTTATTTTGTTATAGCTTGACATATTGTATTTGCTGCTTTGTTTCTAGAGTGGTTCTCTATCAATAAATATAGAAATATGTTTTGCCTCAACATGGTATCTTAGCAGGGTTATAACCTAATCTTAGTCACTAGTCCCTTCCTCCATAATTAATACCTAAATAAAATTCAATGGTTCAAATTATCTTCCGTGGCTAAGGGACTTTCCTTTCAATCTCAATAGTATCATCACAAAAGGATCTATTATGGAAATAAGTTATGGATACTGATTACCCCTCCTGACATTAAATCAACCTCATATCGATGATTTTACACCATTAAATTTTATCTTAATGGCCTTATTGATTGATATAAGGTCACCAGGTTTAACTTTGTTTGGATTATTTTTTCTTTCACTATCAACCAAGGCTGATATAAGGTCACCAGGTTTAACTTTGTTTGGATTATTTTTTCTTTCACTATCAGCCAAGGCTGGCTGTTGCTACAAATCGATATGAGTAATACCTTCCTCTATGATGATCTTACTGAATCCATTTATATGGTGCAACCATTAGGGTACATTACTTATGTGGAGACCAGATCATGGAAGCTCAAAAAGACCCTCTACGACTAAAGCCTAGTTTTTATTGAGGCTGGCCTTTGCAAACACAACAGATCACTCATCTTTATTAGAGATACTTCATTTGGCGTTGTTATCTTGGTAGTCTATATAGATGACATTTTTGTTACAAGGAGTGCCATAAAATAAGACACTATCTATAAGAGTACTTTTTGACCGAAGTTCTAGATTTTCTGAAATACAATAGTGATAGAATTTTCTTACAGTAAAGGAATTTCTTTGTCACCAATATGCCACCAAACTTCATGAAGAAATTGATTTGTTAGATTGCAAACATTTTTGACACTCATAATGTTGCTAACAAAGAGAAAATTTTTGAGGATGTTCTCATTATCAATGGTTGGTTAGAAAATTAATTTATCTTTCTGTCACTATATCCTAAATAGTGATAGGAAGATAAGATTAGAGAGAGTCGCCTTAGATGGTTTGGTCATATAAAACGGCGGCCTCCCGATGACCCGGTTAGGAGAGTAGAGGTAATAGATTTGACTTATATTAAGAAAGGTAGAGTCAGACCTAAAAAGACTTGGTTAGAAAATATTATGAATGACCTTTCTTTATTAGATTTAAACGAGAATTTGACTTTTAATAGGACACAATGAAGAAAAAAGATTCATGTAACCGACCCCACGTAGTGGGATAAGTGTTGTTGTTGTCACTATATCCTAAATCTTTGTTTTTTTTGTAGGGATTCTGTCAACACATGTAAACCTCTAAAAAAAAGCATTGTAAAGCTATTATGTTCATCCTTAGATATATGGGAAATAACTATACATTAAAAATGGGCTTCTTAATATGGAAGCTTTTTTTAATATTGACTATGTTGGATTAGTTGATGATAAAAAAATTCACATTTTGGTATAATATATTTTACGGAGTCACTTAGTCGCTTGAAAAAGTGAAAAATAGTTAGATCAAGCTCTGAGACAGAATATAAGGCCAAGATATACTCTAATACTCGACATGTGCAATTATGAGGGTTAAGTCCCTCTTTGGAAAATGCAATTTTTCTATTACATAACCTATGGCTTTAAACAAGATAATTGTGTTGCCATCTATATTACCAGTACTATCTTGTTCCATGAAAGAAAAAATGTGTTGTGATTGACTATAGCTTCATTCAGGATACGCTGCTATCAAAAAGATCGTGCCTCGTGTTTCCAGCTTAAAACAATTAGCTAATATATTTACCAGGGCGTTTTGTTCACTTTAGTTTTTGAAGTTATGTAAGTTGGATCCAATTGATAACATCTAGCGTGAGGGAGAGTATTAGCACAGGAAATATTAGTTTAGGAAACTACTTTGTTTATATTTAATGGAGTATGCTTATTTCATTGTACAAATGTCTTTCCGCTCAACAGTTTTCCTTGTTGATTTCATGAAAGAAAAAAAAAAAAAAAAAAAAACGATGCTACAATTTACCTTTTGTTGGAGTTTTTTGGAGTCATGCACATTTTTTTGTGTCCTCGTTATTTTATTTTCCTTGTAATTCATGAAAATATATTTTCTAAAAGTCGGGCCATGACAACATTTTGATCATTACACAAGTGAAAAACTATTCCGGAATATGATTGCATTGCATATCTGTTACCCGTTTTTATGAGCTATGTCTGACCATTTAATATATTTATCTTTCATGGCTGGTGAATAGTGAACTTGCTTTTTCCTGCTATTTTTTATCCAATGGACACTCATATGACCTAAACAATTTTTATGATTAATTTTATCTTCATAATATGTTTATTTGAAGTTTTGAATATATCAATTAAATCCACGCTTGGTCTTGGAACATTGATGTACTTTCTGTTTCAGGATTCTTCACAATGCCTCAGTTAGTTAGTAGAATTGGTGTAATAGGCGTGACTGTGATGGCTGTGCTGTCTGGTTTTGGAGCTGTCAACCTGCCTTACAGTTATTTGTCCCTCTTCATCAGGTGCATTTCATTTTTAGTCATACAGATATTGCTTCATAAATCTATTGAAATATTATTACTCTTGTCTGCTTGGGCTGTTCAAGCACATGCATTGTATTAATCAACTGGATTTAAAAAAACTCGAATTGTCACCAAATATAGCCTCACTATGACGGAATGGTCATTGAGATGATTCCATGAAATTGCCATATTATAATCCCACTTCTAAATCGTCGTAATTAGTATATCACTGAAAATTCCTTCCCCTTCCAAGCCGCCATTCCAGTTAATAGTCATTAAAGATATGTTGAGGCTGCCATGTCTTTGCAAATGGGCCATAATTCTTGGGTTTGTTTGCCTTGGGTGGCTATGTTGATCCGTTCATCACATGCTTAAATGCAAGGCTGGTAAGACAAAAATGATTTGGCAGTATATTTTTTTATATTCTTACGTAGTAGTAATGTGGCTTTCATTGTGAGGGAGGAAGCGAGGCAAGTTCTTAATGTTATTCATGTAAATGAATTGTAGTACAGCCCTTGTCAATGTTATCTAGGCAATCAAATCTTCTATTGGGTATAAATATTGGTAGGTGTGCAGGTTTAATAACAGTGTGCTCTTAACCCTTATTCTTTTCTTCTATAGATGGAATCATTCACTTTCTGATGGTTAGTTTCCCTTTTTCATGTTTCTTTTCCACTATTTTTTTTTTGCCCTTAAATTTTCTTTGGATAGGATTTGGGAGAGTACATGAATTTTATCAACTACTATTAGTTTGGTGGAATAGAAGTTGCCTAGCTTTATCCTATTAATTTGATGTTGAAGTGGCTCAAGTGCAATTGAGAAGTGGCAAGTTACTGTCATCTCCGCCAACGAAGGGGATCCCCAATAAAGACAAGGGGAAGGAGATAGTTATTAATGAAGATATTATCCCTAAAGACCCCAAGAAGAAGGACACTTTAGCCAAGAGAATAGATTATAATATCTTGTCCCATCTAAGAAAAATTCCGATGCAACTCAGTATATACGACGCCCTTATAATGTATAAGGACCTTCGGGAGATTTTGATTCAGGCTCTCAAAGATATCGAAAGGTATGAAACGTATTTTGCTAAGCGCAACATGACAGAGGTTTTACAAGCCTGTAAGCCGATCATCATCTTCACTGAAGACGACATGATGTTCGGAACTGCAAATCATAACAACCCTCTATATGTTACTACAGAGAGCGACGATATGATAATAAGCCTAATTCTGATTGATCCTGGGTCCTCTATTAATCTTATAAGCATAAAAGCACTGAGATCGATATGCCTCGACGTAGAACACCGCGGCCCAGATAAGTTAATGGTACATGACTTCAATGAGAAGGGGCAAAAGACTCTGGGATCATTTATGCTCTACCTCACATTTGGAGAACTTCATACAGAGGCTAAATTCAATGTAATTGACACGAGTACTTCATTCAAGGCGCTACTGGGTCGCCCATGGCTGCGTGAATACGACACCGTCCCATCAACATTACACCAGTGCATGAAATATCTCAGGGACGAATAAGAGTTCAGGATTATAGGTGACATCCAGCCCTTCGCGATCTATGAAGTAACAATCCATGAAGATGCTAAATACTTCATTCCGAAGAAGCTAAAGCCATCGAGCTCTCTTGAGGCTAAGGTATCGAACTCAAAGACTGCAAAGTGGCCAAGACATGAAGGTGAGAAGAAGCAAGAAATGAGAAAGAAAAACTTGTCGACTTTTCCCAAAACAGTCACCACTTCTAAAGAAAGAAAACATGTGCCTCACCTAGGGAGTGACACAAATAAAGATGATGCCACCTCTACCAAATTTCAGAGTATGCTAGTCAACGACCAATGAGATAAAGAAGGTTGAATATTCAGATTATGATTACGACTACGAGTTTACCTACCCGAGCAAGGTGCAGTGTGTATTCTCAAGAAGAATATGTTGCCTGTCAATCTCAGACAAAGTGTTCGTAGTTACGCGTATTTTCCTGCAACATTTCAAAGAAAATTATTCCACGAGGTTTTCATTCAGTTTAACTGAATCCCAGACCAACAAAGAAGCCGAATATGAAGCTCTAATAACGGGATTGGAGATTACGATCGATGTTAGAATCCATAATATCCAAATCTTTGACGACTCTCAACTTGTGATAAATCAAGTCATAGGTAATTACAAGATTTGCAAAATTGGATTGGCCCAATGCCGCCAGTGAGCCCTTGAGCTTCTTAAAACAAGTACCAAATGTTAGAATAGGTTGAGTTCCTCGAGGTCAGAACGCCAAGGTTGATTTCTTGGCCAAATTAGTTAAGAGATGACTAATACCCATGAGGAGATGCCTATGTTGATTGGGGTTTATAGTCGTCGGGTCTTAGAGCCAACAATCTTACAAATCCCGCAAGCAGCGAGAATATCAAATTCGAGCAGTAGGATATAACTCCTATTGATCCTCAACCTCCCTAACAAATCAGTATTGAAAATTAACCAAAAGAACGCCATATAGCTAATAGACATAAATCCAACAGATGCTCAGAATCGTTATTGCATTACTTAGATGTTGAAGTAGAATATAATTGGAAACAACCATTAATCGACAACTTCAAAAAAAGTGAACTTCTAACAAACAAATCTCTAACAACACAAATTCGGACACGTTTATTAACATGTTGTATTGTCGGACTTTTGATCAAATATGACTAAGATGCTTAGGGACCAAGGAAACTAATTGAGTGGTAGCAGAAGTTCATGAAAGATTCTATGGTGTACATCAGTCAGGTCCTAAAATTGCTGCTAAAATCAAAAGGATGGGCTACTATTGGCCGACAATGATAAGTAATTATATTGACCATGCTAAGAGGTGCCACGAGTGTCAGATTCATGATGATGTTATACATCAATTGCAAAATCCACTGAACCTTACAGTAGCATCTTGGCTATTTGAATGCTGGGGCGCTGATATAATTGGGCTGATAGATTCGCCTTCATCAGTCGGACACCGCTTTATACTGGTAGCGATGAACTACTTTTCTAAGTGAGTCGAAGTAGTTCCATTCAAAGAAGTTACGTTTGAGTATGTGATAAACTTCTTTGCTCATAATGCTGTCTATTATTTTTGTGTATCGCACTGTATAATTTCAGACAATGACACAATATTAAAATTTATAAGTTCGTTGATCGGCACAAAAATACTGCCGTTGCCAGGTCCCAAGTTCTGGATGAGAAAAGTGGAGGGTTGCGTTAGGTAGTCGACAACTAGCGTAAAATTTGTCGAATAATAATGACATGAATCCTTTAGGAAATTGTGTTAATGCTAGGGCGTCCCCTGGAAGCGATGCGTTGTATGACCTGAATACAGTGACCAGTGTGCAAGGGACGCTGCACCAGTGCCCGAGTGCAGTGTTAAATACGCAAGGGTTCCTACATCAAAGATGAATGTGGGCAAAAAAGCTAGTTCATGAAACTAAAATTAGGATATGAACTTATAATATATGTTTCCTTACAGGAAAATTAATGGAATTAATAGATATTATGATTCATAGAAAGTTAAATATTCTGTGCATTCAGGAAACTAAATGGGTTGGAGATAAGGCTAAGAAGATTGATAGTTTATGATTTAAACTTTGGTATTCGGATAAGGAGTCATACTAGAAATGACGTAGGTGTTATTATAGATAAGAGTTTAAAGGACAATGTTATAAAGATTAATATGATTGAAGATATAATTATATCTTTAAAGATTGTTGTTGATGCTAAGATTATTAATATTATAAGTGCTAATGCTTATCAAGTAGGTTTGGATATGAGTTCAAAATTAATTTTTTGGAATGACTATAATTAATACAAAAGATACCTTTTGAAGAAAGAAATTTTTATTGAAGGAGATTTAAATGGACATGTTGATAGAGAGGTATATGACTTTAAAAGCATTTATGGTGACCATGGATTTGGAACGACTAATGAAGATGGCAAGACCATATTAGATTTTTATTTAGCTTATAATTTTTTAATTGCTAATAATTTATTTAAGAAAAGGATTGAATATCTCATCATTTAGAAAATGGATATAGTACAATTCAGATTGATTGTTTTCTTAAGAAAATTAGATCGTTTAGATTACAAAGATTGTAAAGTTATTCCGAGTGAAAATTTATATACCCAACATTGATTATTAATTTTGAACTTTAAGATAAAAGGGACGGAAAATAAAAAATAAAGTAAAACGATATTCTAGGATTAGATCGGGGCATTTAAAGAATATTAACAAAATTTTTTTTTAGAGTAAGATTTTAGATATTAAGATTTTGTCTGTGCATGAGGATGCTAATGTTATGTGGGAAAACGTAGCTAGTGATATTAAGAATATTACAAAAGATATACTTGGAGTATTAAAGCGAAAAGCTCCTAATAGTAAAAATAGTTGGTGGTAGAATTCAAATATGTAAGAAAAAATTAAAGATAAAAAGATTTGTTATAAATTTTGGTTTAATTGTAAAAACTTTGATAAATGGGAATGATATAAAGAGGCTCGTAAGGAATCTAAGAAAGTAATAAGCGATGCAAAGACCTTAGCTTTTAGTGATTTATATAATAGATTAAATACTAAGGAGGGAGAAAGATATATTTATAAGTTAGCCAAATAAATAGATAGGAGTAGTAAGGATTTAGTTCAAGTGAAGTATATTAAGGATGAAGATCAAAAAATACTTTTCTTAAAAGATGATATTCAATAAAGGTGGATGAAATATTTTACTAAACTTTTTAATGAATATTGTGATAATAAGATTAAATGTAGTAACCTTAACACCCTAAATGAAAGTAAAGATTTATGTTTTTTTCGGTGTATTAGTAAAATCGAAGTTAGAGAAGCTTTAAAGAAAGTGAAGGGTGGAAAAGCTGTTGGACCTGATGATATAACAATAGAGGTGTGAAAATGCTTAGGAGATGAAGGAATTTCTTGGCTTACTAAACTTTTTAATACTGTTTTGAAGACTATAAAAATGCTAGATGAGTCAAGAATGAGTGTGTTAATTCCTATTTTTAAGAATAAAGGTGATGCATAAGATTGTGCAAATTAAAGAGGAATTAAGTTAATGTGTCATACTTTAAAACTATGGGAGCGAGTTATGGAGCATAGGTTGCGGCGTGATACTAATGTTTCTCAAAATCAATTTGGATTCATGCCGGGTAGGTCGACTATGGAAGCCATACATTTATTAAGAGGTTTGATGGAGAAATATAGAGAAAATAAGGAGGATCTACATATGATATTTATTGATTTAGAAAAAAACATATGATAAAGACCCAAGAGAAGTGCTATGGAGAGTTCTTGAAATAAAAGGAGTTAATAACACTTATATTCAAATAATTAAAGATATGTATGTAGGAGCTATTACTTGTGTTCAAACACAAGGTCGTTTGATCAAGTATCTCCCTATTTCAGTTGGTTTACATCAAGGATCAGCCTTAAGCCCATATCTTTTTTGCTTAGTCATGGATGTTCTCACTAGACATTTGCAAGAGGATGTACCTTGGTGTATGCTTTTTGCTGATGATATTCTTCTTGTTGTTAAGATTAGAGAGGGAGTTAAAGATAAACTTGAATTATGGAGGTCAACCTTAGAGTCTAAAGGTTTTCGCTTGAGTAGATCTAAAATGGAATATATAAAGTGTAATTTTAGTAGTAATAGACCTAGTGAGTGGATTGTGACTTTGGATGATCAAGTTATTAATAAGAGTACACGTTTTAGATATCTTGGATCTATTGTTCAGAGTGATAGTAAAATAGATAGGGATATTATCAGTAGAATTCAAGTTGGATGGTTGAAGTGGAGGAATGCATCGGACTTGTTGTGTGATAGAAAAGTACCCCTCAAACTTATGGGAAATTCTATAAGATGGTGGTGAGGCCTACAATGTTTTATGGTACCGAATGTTGGCCATTAAAAGAGAAGCATAATATTAAGTTAAGTGTGACAGAGATGAGGATGCTCAGGTGGATAAGTGGCTTTACCTTTAGAGATATGATACGAAATGAGCATATACGTGAAAAGGTTGGAGTAGCTCCAGTAGAAGATAAGATCAGAGAGAGTTGCCTTAGATGGTTTGGTTACATAAAACGACGGCCTTCCAATGACCAGGTTAGGAAGGTAGAGGTATTAGATTTGACTTATGTTAAGAAAGGTAGAGTCAGACTTAAAAAGACTTGGTTAAAAAATATTAGAAATGATATTTCTTTATTAAATTTAAACGAGAATTTAACTTTTAATAGGACACAATGGAGAAAAAGGATTCATGTAGCCGACCCCATGCAGTGGGATAAAGGCTTGATGTTGTTGTTGTTGTTGATCAATGCAAAATCATTTGGCTATACTCGTCTATATAAAATCCAAGAGTAAATGGCCTGGCTGAGACTTTTAACAAGACACTTGGTGATGCTGTTAAAGAAGATTTTCATCAATAATAAAAGTGTGTAGTATACAAAGATAGCAGAGGCACTATATATATATATCGTATTACTTATAAGATGCTGATCAAAGCTACTCCTTAAGCACTGGTGTTTGGGGTTGAAGTAGTGCTGCCGCTGGAGATTGAACTACCGTCACTTCAAGTATCAATTCAGCACGATCTGACTCAGGAGCAAAATGCCTGCATAAGAATGAAAGACCTAGACGCACTCGATGAAATTAGGCTACAAGCTCAATAAAATTGGGAAATCTATCGAGCAAGAATGGAGAAATCATTTGATCGGATGGTGTGTCTTCGGACATTTCAAGAAGGGGAATTGATCTTTGTGCTAAGAAGACCAATCATCCCACACCGATAAATTGATGGCAAATTTGTATTCAATTGGTAGGGCTTTTTGTCATCGAGAAGGTGTGCCAAAGAGGAGCTTATTAGTGTATCGATTGGACAGTCAAAGGTCTATGCCATCGATCAACGACCTTTTTTTAAAGAATTATTATGCATGAAAATTTCATGTCTAATATATTATACAACGATCAAAGTGTTATGTGCATATTTGTTAATACATGCATATTTTTGTATTTTGAAAAATTTTTGTATTGCAAGAATGCATTTCAAAATCTGTTATAAGATGAGACATTTTAAATATTTATTTGGGTCGACATTGCACCGCATACCGAAATTCTCGAATCAATATTTAAAATCTCGAAATACTAAATTTATTTGTAATCTCCCTGTGAGACAAAAAACATTTTAAATATTTATTTAGGACATCATGCTATACGCCGAGATCCCCAAATAAATATTTAAAATTTCAAAATAATAAATTTATCCAATTCTCCCCTACAAGATATAAGACATTTTAAATATTTATTTGGGCATGTCAAGCCCAAATAAATGTTTAAAACATCAAATAGCCAAAGTTTTCCTATTTAAAATCTTCATGCATGACAAAGGATATTTTAAATATTTATTCGGATCGACATCGTGCTGCATGCTGAGATTACCTAATAAATATAAAAAATTATCAACTGTGAATACTCCTTCGTATAGCAACATACAACAATTTCTTCTATCAATATGTATATTTAGGATATCTTCTGAAAGTTTGGGACATTACATTTTTCAAATTATCGGGATTTCAAAAGTCAAATAAGAGATTTTTGTGATTGCACACTCAAACAAGTTGAGCCAGAGCAGCTTAAAGTCGTTCAACAGCCTCAAGCTTAATGTTCCAATGGGTGTTAGAGGCCGGATTCAACAAGTCCAAATATGACCGAACTGCTGGCAACTCTATCTACTCAATGAGCCATAAGAAATGTCGTAGTAGCAAAACCCTTATTTCGTCAATCTGTCAGTAGGGACTGTTAGAAGCACAAATGCTTATTTGACTCGATAATTAAAAAAGTGGTCGTAGTTCGAGAAATTTCGCTGAGTAACTGGAGAGTTATGATTACAATAGAGAGATGTATATTCCTCCAAATAGTAGAATATGATA
Source organism: Dendrobium huoshanense (assembly GCA_016618105.1). Lineage (NCBI taxonomy): Eukaryota > Viridiplantae > Streptophyta > Magnoliopsida > Asparagales > Orchidaceae > Dendrobium > Dendrobium huoshanense. The sequence continues at coordinate 23,107,353 of CM028345.1, forward strand.
ACCGCCCATTTTAAGATATACGCAGGTGTCTCTCCAAAACTTTCGAGATATCAACTTCCACAATATGCTTTTGAAAGTCAGGAAAGCAGACTTTTATGGCTACATATTTCAACAAGTCAAGCCAGAAACATCTTAAAGTCTTTCAACCATAGTTTAAAATTGCGCAATAAGAGGCATGCCTCTCACAATTTGATCCTAAATAGTCTCATTGCCTAAGCAATTTTGGGGTTTGATGAAGCTTTTACTCCTCAGGGAGATTGAGGCGCACCTCAATGGCGCTATTGTGCAATTTGGGATGAGACATACGCCTCATGAAAGTTTGGGATGTTCTTAGTGATGGGACATGATTAGATTTTAGATGTTCTTTCTTATTTGTACTTTGGGAGTTTTGATAGACTTATATTTGTGTTTTTGTACTTTGAATTATGTTATAAGATGCATATATTACATCTATTTTATTCTTTTCAACTAATTTCACTTCTCATTTAGATGTTTTTATTGTATGTTATACTCTAACTATTAATTACCTATTAGAATACTTAAATTCTTACAGTGCTTACGCCTCGCCTCATGGACAAAAACGTCTCGAGGCTTATTTATGCAATTTTAAACCTTGCTTTCAACAGCCTAAAGCTTAATATTCGAATTCATATAAGAGGCTGGATTCAACAAACTCAAATATGGTCGAATTGCCAGCAGCTCTGTTTACTTAACAAACTATAAGAAAGGCTGTAGTAAAGCAACTCTAATTTCCTTCACTGGTCAATAGGGACTGTAAAAGCACAAAAGGCTTATCTGACTCGACAAGTTCAAGTAGCCGTAGTTCACGAAATTATCCTAAGTGACTATAGAGTCAAAGTTTTAGTGGGGAGGACGAATCTTTATCAACATCTGCCGAATGTGCGGCTCTAAGATCTTAAACCACGAAGGATGATGACTTCAAATCCGCAAACTTCAACAAGTCTAACTCGGGGAGTGCATTTCTCCACAACTTAAGTCTAAAGCCTAAATGGATGTATAAAGTTGGATTCAACAAGTACAAATGTGGCTGAGTCGCTGGCAGCTCTATCTACTCAATACGCCATAAGAAAGGTCATAGTAGAGAAACCCTCGTTTCAGCAGTTAGTTGACAAGAGCTGTTAAATTATGATCACCCAATCTGATAAGTTCAAGTAACCTAGATTGAAAGTTTTCTCGACCAGATAAGGGTCAAAGTATTACCTATATTTGGTGCTACCCATTAAACCAAAAATCTGTAAATCCTTCAACAAATTCGTAAAATACGAAGTAAGAACCGAATGTAGTTTTTTTCAACAAGTCCGCGAAAGCATAATGCTAAGGATTGAAGAAATTATTCCAAAGTTCATGAAAAGCTTAAAGATGAATTAAGATTATTTCATCATCAACAAATTGTTATGCATAAAGTTTTTGATCGATGACTTCTCGCCACCAACCTATTTTAAACTTAAATGATTTAGGTCATCGACATCTACTCCTTTTTCAAGCCCACTAAAATAAGAAGCAAATGTATGATATATATAAACCTTCTGACAAGTCAATGTCGACAAATCAGGTAAATTTTTACCAATGTCCGCTGCACAAAGCACAAAACAGAAGGAACCAAGTCTCAAAACTCAAACTAAGACTACATAAAAAGTGCAACTGCTAACTCTGACGAACGTCTAAAGCTGTGGGCACAATAGTCACAGAACTCACAAGAGCAGAAAGAAGAGAGCTCGTCAGCAACTATATTTATAAAATTGCTTTATTTTATTGTTTGAAAATTTACATAATGGTTTCCAATTACATCTTTTACAAGTTTACATCAGCAATAAAAATTACAATATTCTTCGCAGAGGACTAAAATTTGACTCCTAAATCTACGTTTGAAGAGGAAGTTGACAACTCCGTTCTGCTCGTTTTAAAGACCAGGCATTCTGCACTTTTGGGACCTGCACAAAGCAAGTAATCGTCAGCAAAAAGAAGAAAGATAATCCAAATTTATGCAAAGCTACGGAAAGAAAGGTGTACCTGAATCGAGTTCTCTTGTAATAGCTTATTAACTGATATCCCGATCCTCTTAAGACCTGTGTAGGGCAACAATAGTATCAGCAAACAGCTAAAGAAAGAAGGAATTACGCAAACTAACAAAAATGTATCTGAGCTGAAACCTCCCGTGGTACCTAAGAGATAGGCAAAGAAGACCATACCGGCATGGTCCCCGATGAGCGTGTTTTGGGCATACACGTGACGTTTAGAGATGCTGTGAGGGTCAGACAATAAACCCAAGTTCGACCCCGATCTTCTTTGCGGGTAGAGAGGAGTCGAATCATCAAACAAATATACGATTGTGATATAGACCATGATATTTATTTTATACGTTCATGTTAAGCCTTCAAGGTCTATTAAAGGAATAATTCACTAACAAAGGTTTGAGGCCTATGTAGACCCGACTCTGTTAGCAAGTTGATAGAGTTGATAAAGTTTAACCTATAAAAGGAAATTCTCTATAAGCACCCCGATGATGTTCGTGTTGAATGTAGATTTTAACCGGAGGAGTTAATTTCAAATATTTAAAAATTCTCCCAAATACCCAAAAAAATTTAAAACTAAAAATATTTCAAAATTTCAAAATTTAAAATTTAAATTCATCCATTTAAACACTTAAAGCAAAATCCTTCCACTCTCTGAACAGTTTGCCGAGGTGGACAAATCTGGAAATTTTTTCAGCTCACAAAGAGCTAATATTTCGTCGAGAATATTACTAGGATTCATTCTCAAATAATATCTTGTTAACAAGGACGTGACACATGTTCTCTAACCAACTATTTTGCCGCTAAATGGCATCGCAGGTAGACGGTTATGACCAAGGCCATTGAATTGGGTGGTTTGTCGCCAAATGACACCACTAAATTACGGTCATGGCCATAACCCGTATGCTCCCCTATAGAACTAAATCCTTGAGATATGAATCAATATTATATAATCGATAGGGCACAAAACCCTTAGCTAACAGAGGGCTTTATGCCCTACCGATCATATCCTATTGATTCATATCTTAAAGATTTAATGCCAATAACGAATGTATTGGTTCTGGCCATAATCGGTATTTCGTGGTGCCATTTGGCAGCAAAACCACTCGGTTTAGAGGGCTCCGGGTCATAACTGTTTATCCTGCAGTGCCATTTGGCGGCAAAATCGCCGGTTAGAGGACACGTACCATGTCCTAATTGGCAGAAGATTGTTTAAGAATGAATTCTAGTGATATTTTCAATTAGGCATTAACTCTTTGTGAGCTGAAGTTATATTTAACTTTGTCCACCTCAGCAAACTGTTGCGGAGGGTGGATGGATTTTGCTTTAAGCATTTGATGATTGAATTTCAAATTTTAAATATTAAATATTTAGGGATTTTTGAGTTTTTGGAATAGACTTTTGGGAGACATTTGAAAGTATTTATGAACCCCTCCGGTTGAGTCTGCTTTCAACACGGCCATCATCAGGGTGTACTTAGGGTCATTTTCATTTGATTAAACCTTGTTAACTCAGCCGAGCTATTGACTGAGGATCGGGTTTCATAGATTTTGTGCCATTGTTTGTGAATTTTCTTTGTTAAAGACCTTGAAGGCTTAATATGAATGTACAAAATAAATATTCCGGTCAATTTTGTGATCGCATATTTATTTGATGGTTTGAACCCTGTCCACTCCTATTTACTTGCTTAGGAGGATCGAGTTTCGTAGGCCTTGTGCATTTGTTAGTGAATTATCTTGATTATAAGCCTTGACGGCCTAATGTGAATGCAATAAAACAAATATATCAGTCGTCGTGATCGTATACTTGTTTGTTGGTTCGAACCTTGTCGACTCCTATTGATCTGTATAAAAGGATCGGGTTCGAATTTGAATTCACTTATCGACCCGCGTAGTATCTCTGGGTGTCACGTGTGTACCCATAACACGCTCGCCGGGGCCCATGCGGGTGCTTGAGAATTTCATTTATTGGACGTACCTCTTGTGTACCTATGTGTATACAAACTATAGTGCATGTGCAGTGGTACTTTAAAATATTTTAATTGTGCGGGTAATCATCATTTGAGTGCACACAACTTTTCATTTGAGATCTTATACACGCATTCTGTCCTCCAGTATGAGCGTTACGGATCCGGTGGCGGTGCGTTATAGATTGTAGACGCCTTATGTCTGCTTGTGTAAGTGTTGTAGATCCGGTGGCATTATGGTCTTGATGTTGACTCCCCCTTCTCATTCACCGGGGAGGTTCTTCTGGATTTTGATTTCTGGTCACTTTTTGATTTTATTTCATTTGAGTTTTGTTCTAATTTAGATCCACAAGTCCACTGCTCTTTTTGAGCCCAAAATTTTGTTCTTTTAAGTCCCAATGCTTGCTCTTTTTTTAGTTCAAAACAGTTCCCAAGTATAATAATATTTCACCCGAAATTTCAGCAGTCTCCCGGCGTCTCCCCCGTTTAGGGGAAAAATCCGAGAGACTGGGCCATCCCACCACGCTACTCGAGCGTGTATGGTAGGTGTCGGGGGACACCGGGTCGTACATTTTTTCATACCACCACGCTACTCGAGCGTGTATGAGGTCTTCAACAGTATCCGTAGGCGAGCACAGGTAGATCTCCCCACCACGCTACAAGAGCGTGTATAGGGCTTACCCACTTCGTCGTATGCGTCGCACCGGGCTCCCTCCGATCGTGTTACGAGAGCGTGTATAGGTGGTTCCCCGGTCCGCAGCAAACACCGAAAATGAGATTTTAGACGATTACCAGTCTCGTCGTAGGAACCCACTGGGTTTCCTCCCACCGTGCTACGAGAGCGCGTATAGGGGGTTTGCCGGTCCGTTGCACACGACAAGAACGAAAATTTGAGTTTTAGGTGATTACCCGCCTCGTTGCAGTCGTCGCTCCGGGTTTCCTCCCACCGTGCTACGAGAGCGCGTATAGGGAGTTCCCCGGTCCGCCACAAACATCGAAAATGGGAACCTGAGTTAAGGAAGATATACCTTGGTGGCCGGCGGTGCTGATGTCAAGGTCGATGACCGTCCACACCATGTTACAAGAGCGTGTATAGGACTTACCTGCCTCGTCGCACTTGTTGCACTGGATTCCCCCTCACCGTGCTACAAGAGCTCATATAAGAGGTCCACCAGCGCGTCAAGCGCGTCGAGGGCGGGATTTAAGTTAGAAATTTAATACCTTGAAGACTGGCGGTGAGGAGTTGTTGGCGACTGTTGGCTCGTGGATCGAGGCGGGCTAAACACATTTTTTATTATTATTATAATTAATTATAATTAATGCTAATTAAATATTATTTAAAAAATTAATTATAATTAAATTCGTTTAATTATAACTAAAATATAATTAATTAATAATTAATTATAATTAATTGTTAATTAATCATAATTTATTTAATTATGACTAATTCACGATTAATTAAAAAGTAATTATAATTAAAGATATTTAGTAATAATTAAACTTAATTAATTATAATTAACTTATAATAAATAATATATAATTATATTAACAATAAAATATGTCCTCTGCTTCCCTCTCTGTTGAGATGGATTTACGGGATTTGACCGGAGAAATGCTCGGAAGGTAGAAAGTTACCTTCGCAGCGGGTGTTAAATTGAATTTATGTTAAATCCAGCCGAAAGGTTTTGGTGCACGCGTTAAATCCCGACGATGAGTAAATCCTGGATTTAAGGACTTACGGCTTAAATCCCGTATTACTAAATCCCTCAGTTCGGTGAATTTATGGGAATTGGCCGAGCGAGTGCGTGAAAGGGAGAAAGTTACCTTCCACAGCGAGCTCCCGTTCTTGGCTCCGAACAAAATGTCGTAACTTTCGGTCCAACAGAAAGGGAAAGTCGTAGAAGGAGCGGGGTCGGACAAGAGCGGAGGAAGTCGATAATGGGGAATCCGACCGGAGAAGCGTGCGAGCGGGGGGAAGTTAACTTAACAGTCGGCGGGCTCCTTGGCTACCGATCGGATGTCGTAACTTCCGATCAGACGTGGAAGGGAAGTCGGTCGAAGGAGCAAAGTCGACAGCACGAAGGAGCTGAGAAGCGATGCCAAAGGGAGAAGATCGAGAGCGAGAGAGAGCAGAGAGCGGGTGGCCTTGTTGAGAGAGGTCGAAGCCCTCTTTGCCTCTTTAACGACGCCAGTGTGAGATCGTGCGCGGGATGGCGGATACGACATCAATTGTGCGTGATGTGCGACGAAGTGGGATGGCAGGTAATTATATTTTTTTATTTCCTTTGTTTTGTTTTAATTAACAGAGGTCAACAATTGGTCTACGATTTGGGTGGAGGTGAAATTGTGGGTGACCCCACTATCTATCATCACCACTACCTTCATGTCTACTAATTCTTCCTTCACTTTCACAGTGTGATTTGGAGTGAATCCCTCCGCTGAAATCAAGGAGACCTCCTTCATGTCCAGATATAGCTCTTCCTACTTATCAATGCCTTGCTTCCACCCCCCTCCTCAACTTCTTCGTCATTAAATACAGTGAGAAACGGAAGAGTTCGGTCTTTATACCTATGCCCCGGTATATACCTCTCATCATATTTGAAGCACAATCCTTTATCTCTAGTCTCATGTAACTTCTTCTCAGTGAGGTTCTTGAAATTTCCCTCGATTACCTCTCCTACATGCTTCTTCCTTGAGGTCTCTCAAAGGAATTTTTATTGCGTCCTCCCACCTGACGTAGAGATACGTCCTCCCACCGTCAAAAAATTTAGTTTTTGCTCGATATTGCTAGGTATTATTTGATAATAACGAGGAATATCATCATGTGAAGACCAATACCGAGTTATACCGAGCTATACCGAGCAATACCGAGCAATACAAAAAAATACCGAGTTTTTTCTAGGAAAAACTAGGTATTTTTTTGTATTGCTCGGTATTGCTCGGTATAGCTCGGTATAACTCGGTATTGGTCTTCACATGATGATATTCCTCGCTATTGTTTGGTATTGCTCGGTATTTGCTCGGTATTTCTCATTTTTTAGCGCGATTTTAGCTCTGGGAGGACGTATCTCTACGTCAGGTGGGAGGACGCAATAAAAATTCCTCTCAAAGGCTACCTAGTTTCAGCCCCTTTGGTGCTAAAATGGTGGTGGTCATTCTGTAAGAACCTCTTGAGCTACTGCTTTGGTCCTCCACTAACTTTGCTAGCTCCGTAGCCTCTCCAAAGTCACGAGGCTTTATCACTCTAACCACTGCCCAGATCTCTGGTTTCAACCCTTTCATGAAGTTTCTCTCTAGCACAATATCAGAAAGCCAATCTAGTCGGCTAGCAAGGTACTCAAACCTCTCACGTACTCTACAATTGAGCCTTTTTGCATCAGGGCAAAAAACTCCTCATAGAAACCCCTCCTCTACTAATTCAGAAACATTCCAACAAGTAGTCCTTGAACTCTCTCCAGCTTTGTATGGGTTGTCTCATGTCTCTCCACTGATACCATGCCAATGCCTTCCCCTCCAAACACAGGTCGACTACTGTCAATCTCTCCTCCTCCGTTAACCCATTGACGGTGAAATATCTATCCACATTGTAGATCCACCCATGTGCATTTTTTTCCTAAAAAACGAGTATCTTCAATTTCCTTACCCTCAGATCCCCTATGTTCCCCTTGATTCCTCCATAATTTCTCCTTCTCCAAGTGGGTGGTCTCCCCAAATATCCCGATCCTCCCTTCCATGCTCATACCCAAACCTTTCTTCAAGCTCTTCCCTCCCTCATTCAAAATCAGCACCTCTTCGATCATACTCAGCCTCTCTTCTTTCAAAATCAGCACCTCTTTACTCGTTCTTGACATATTCACACCTCTCCCTATACCTTTTATCTATTTTCTTCCCTATGAATAGGCTCTAGAGGAGGTCTTCTTTCTTCTCCCTCAAAGATCTCCACATCGTGATCATCCTTACGACTTCTGGAATGTGTATTTCATCCTATCGACATTTTTGCCTCTAATGCCTCCATTTGGTTATGAAGATCCAACACCTTTTTCACCAATCTCTTCTAAGTTAGAGAACTTATCTTCCATTGAGGAATTCCTGTCCTCCACCGTTGCTTTAATTTGCTCTTCTCTTCTTCGAAGATGTTGTTCCAAAGCATTTACCTTTTTGGCCGTCATTGATACTCGGATCATGGACAACAATAAAAATCAGGAAATCTGCCCTTCAATTGACAGAAATCAGCAGTTTGGATTTCCTTCCTATGCCCATGTAACATTCTTCTCATTTCTACTTCCAGTCCCTGCTATCTACTTCCCGATTTTACTGTTTTTGTCACAAGGTTACTTTCCTGCTAGTTTGCCGTCTCCCGCCACCCTACTGTTGTTGCCACCTCAGTTGCTTTCCACTATGTATTGTAGTTTGCCTTCCCCGTTCGGTGTTGTTTTTGTCTTATGCTTCTTATCCCAACTACATTCTTGCCCTTATGTATGTCACCCTCTGTCCTTACTTATTTGGAAAATTCTTATTTTATGGGTCTTTGAAGGTTATGAATAGGACCTTAGGCTACTTAAAATTGAACATCAAAGAAAAAAAAATTTATAGGTTTTCTCTTTTGTTTGGTGCCTAGCTATTGGTTTTGTGTTTGATTGATATCTTGTCTTGGCAATTACATTTGTTGGTGAAATTTGATGTTGGTCCATATTTTCTTGTTAAAATTTTAGATTTTGGATCATCATTAAATCATTCTTAGAATGAAAAAATTGTGTTTGTTGTCCTTACATTAAAGCGATATGTTTTTGTTAAAATTATGAATTAGTACTTATGGTTGTTTTTTTTTTGGGTTTTCATTTTACATATCATCCATTGTTGCATTAGAAATACTAGATATTTAATCACCCTAGATCAAAAGTTTTTCTATAGGAGAAATTAATAAGCGTTGGCATGCTTCCAAGATTTCATCCCCATTTTTTGTACCCAACTTGTAGTTTTGTTCCCGTACCTGCATATATTGTAGTTTTTGATTACTGTTGCTAGAGGATTTTCATGGGATCTACTCATTACTAACTTCTTGTTACTGGTGACTTTAGATGATATATACTTGTGGATTTTCTGCATCCTCTGACTTAATATTTCAGATGGAGTCAAGGTTTTTATTTTGACATGATATGGAGCTGAATTGGTCTGTCATTGTGCCAACCATATCTACTAGTGTAGGATGAGAAATCTATGAATAGACTTATGAAACATGTAATTTTTTTTGTTTTGACTCATTAAAATTTTTTTATTCTAGCTTCTATCTCATGTGCATATACATGAAAAGGTTGGAGTAGCTCCAGTAGAAGATAAGATTAGAGAGAGTCGCCTTAGATGGTTTGGTCACATAAACTGGCGGCCTTCCAATGACTTGGTTAGGAGAGTAGAGGTATTAGATTTGACTTATGTTAAGAAAGGTAGAGGCCAAGGTTTAAAATTGCGTAATTAAGCCTCGAGGCGGTTTTCGTCCATGAGGCGAGGCGTAAGCCTCGAGGCAGTGTGAGGCGTAAGTCTCACGGACGCAAAATTACATAAATAAGAATTTAAGGATTTTAGCAGGTAAATAATAGCTAGATTCTATCATACAATAAAAACATCTAAATGATATATGAAAATAGTGGGAAGTAAGAAAATAGATGCAATAAAATCATGTTCCAAAGTACAAATTACAAAATATTAGTTTAACAAAACTCCAAAAGTACAAAGAACATATAAAATGCAATCATATCCCATCACTAAATAGGTCTTCAAGGGAATCTTCTTCTCCAATTATATCTATGAATGCCATATCATCATCATCTTCAATATGACTCACTTTTCTCATTCCTTGTTCAATAAGAGAAAAGATCATTATCATGTTAATTGTTCACTTGATAGAAATATAATGCAATAGCATATAAGAAGTTGTGGAATACCTTTACTTGATTGTTGTGCTGCAGAGCTAGTGGATGTGTGTGGTGTGGTACTAGTGGATGCGCCCACTTGATCTGCTTCACCCCTCAAGACATCCGCACTTAGATCCTCTAGCTGTAAGTCTGATAATGACAAATCTGTCTCATCATCTATGAACCACTCATTATCAGATGACACATCATCACACACCAACGGGTCCTCATCATCCTTCAACCCCTTATTCCTCAACCTCCTATCTCTTAACCTCTTGTTGTGCATAATATATATGAGGGAGTTCATTTTGAGTGTTGATAGTTGATTTTTTTCTTTGTTTGCACTTGACTATATGTACTCCAGTTTTACTCACACCCAGAAGAAGAACAAGTAAGGCCCAACACTCTTACAACAAAACTCTGTAACACAAGGGTGAAATCACCAAATTGGATCCACCATTCAACTGTTTTCAAGAAGAAAAAAGATAATTAGAACTGAATAAAGTATCTTGCATTTATCAAAATAACTATACCTGAAGACCGTTTGGTAATGGTTGATTTATCTGTATTCAGACCAAAAAAACCCTCTTTATTCCGAAATATAACAAGTTGTAAATCTGCAAGCTCCCTATCTGTCTGCTCCGGTATTAGTTGTTCCATACAATGATACAGACCAAGCTTCACCTCCGGGTTTGAAGATTTCTTCTTTGAATATTGAAATTAAGGATTGAGATAATATGCCGCTGCATGTAGATGACGGTGTAACTGTACCTCCCACCGAGTATCAATGATATCCCAAATCTCTCTATAACTTGCCTCCTCTCCTCCCAAGTTGTGTGCAATCAACTCCTTGGCCTCATCCATAGCATTATAAATAAAATTGATGGCTGGTTTCTTCTCGGCATCCACTAAGCGTAGTACTTGTACTAAGGATCTCGTGCTCAATATGACATAGGTCACAGTAGCCCAAAATTTATCATTTAGAATTATATTTCTTATTTCCTTCCCCTCACTTTTCTTACCCCACACAGAGTTAAGCCATTATGTTGATGTAAACATTGTTTCTAGAGGTTGTCTCACATCCAACAGGCTCTGCAGTGTCAAATACGATGTGGCAAACCTGTAGATTTGCAGTGCACAAATATAATAACATACATTAGGAATTGATAATGATTTGCAGTGCACAAATGTAAGAACATACCTAGTGGTTGCAGGACGAATGATTTCCTTCTTTGAAAACTTTCTCATCAAGGCTAAGACCCATGAGTGGTTGTAGATGAACTTTGTGATCTTCTTCGCTCTAGAAAGAGCGCTCTTGTGCTGAGGTAAGTCACCAAGTTCCTCCAAAATGAGATCGATACAATGTGTTGCGCAGGGGGTCCAATATAGGTGTGTCCTCTTCTCCATCAACATCTGACCAACTATTTTGTATGCACTGGCATTGTCAGTCATCACTTGCACAACCAATTGCTCCCCAATCTCCTCAATAACCCCATCTAATAAATTGAAAATAAATGAAGCATTTTTAACCTCATCTGAAGCTTCAACTGATCGTAAAAATACTGTGCCGTAGGGATTGTTGACAAGGATGTTAATCAAGCTCCTTCTCTTCATGTCAGACCATCCATCTGACATAATGGTAACACCAGTCTCAATCAATGTCCGTTTAATCTCATTAATGCTCCGCTCTGTGTTCTGCAGCTACTCCTTCAAAATCCATGTTCGCAACTCGTACATGGATGGTGCCTTCAACCCTCTCCCATACAACCCTACAGACCGCAGCATATTGAAGTATGCAGGCGATGTCGCAACATTAAATGGTATGTCATTCTCAAAAAAAAAAACCTCCCAATATCCATGCAAACCTGTTGCCGACCCTCTCTGGTACCAGCCGCAGGCATCATCTCTGCTTGTCCTCTATCCTCTCCTGGATTAGTCATATACTGAACCATAGGACCCCGTGCACCTCTATTATGTATAGTGGAGGAAGTGCCCTTTCACTTGAAAAATCTAGCCCTAAACTAAAAAAAAATACCTAAATTGATTGTGGAGTACTCCTAGAGGGCGGCCAGACACTTCAAGTTCGCCGGTGAGAGGCGGCACCGGCGGGAAGGGAAGCCGACCGTGCGGGAACCCTCTGTTTCACGAACACAGGCTGCGGGAAGGAAAATTTCGGGATAACCTAGAAGCCGTGCGGGATTAAGGGGAGAAAAAGGCTTCATTTTAAGTGGGTGGGGCCGGTTCTATGAGGCGTACGCCTCACCCAGAATTGCACAATTGTGCCTCTGAGGCGCGCCTCAGACCAGGTGAGGCGTACGCCTCTGCCTGGAGAGGAATTGCGTAAGCCTCGAGGCGTTTTTGGATCAAATTGCGCAGAGGCGCGCCTCTTATTACGCAATTTTAAATAGAGGTAGAGGCAGACATAAAAAGGCTTGGTTAGAAAATATTAGGAATGGCCTTTCTTTATTAGATTTAAATGAGAATTTGACTTTTAATAGGATACAATGGAGAAAAAGGATTCATGTAGCCAACCCCACGTAGTGGGATAAAGGTTTGATGTTGTTGTTGTTCTATCTCATGTGCACGTTAGATTTGTGATTCTTTGAGCAAGATATAAGGAAGTGATCTTCTTCATAAGCATGATCCACTGATTCTCCACTTTTATGAACTCTTTCTTGTATCATTTTGTTCTAAATATTTTGTTACTGACCTACTAGGATTCTTGAATTTATTCAAAATTCATACAACTCAGACATTACTTGTGATTTTAAAACTCAAATGCTCATTAATTTCACTTGGTTTATATTTCTCTTTAATTTTCGTCAAATTTATTCAATTTTTATATCATCGCTGATTTGTATCTCTCATATTTTTTGATTTGCAACTAAAGAAGGTGAGTTATTGTCTATTTAGTGGCCTGGAATTTCGGAAACCTAATTTCTTTTTTGAGCTATTTTCATTCATGTCATCTTAGTTGTATTAGAGCCCTAAATTCTAGACTGTTTTGCAGCACATAAATAAATGACATGCTCTGTAAGTTTCAAATCCTATATTGGAGATGGAACATAATTTTCTATTCTTATTTTATCAATTATGTCATATCGTAAATTAGTGGCATATATATGTTCTGCTTGCATGTTTATATTCCTTTTTTTCTCCAAACTCTAGGTGAGAGTTTGTATGCTTGGATTTCACAGGGAGATTGAGGAGTCGGATATTAAAGCTTTGGAAAGGCAATTGATGCAATCAATAGAGACATGCATCATGAAGAAGAAAAAGATTGTCTTATCCCAAATGGAGATGGAGAGAATACAGGGATCAGAGGAGGTACCTGCCACCATTGATGATTTCAATCATGTTACTTGACCTTGAGTACAAACTTGCATATATTCACATCTGTTGGGGTCACCCTTCGATAGCATATTTCTCAAAACCTTTGTATTAGTAATTCAAATAATGATTTGTAATCAATAGCCTTTTACCGTGCCTGTTATCTTAAAAATTGAATCCAGAAAGATGCTTCTAGGAAAGAAAGAACCTGGCCTTAATTTATGAAGAATAAATTTGTTATAGGGTTTTTCATTCTCTACACAGATTCTGGGATTGCTTGAACCATCTGAAATTTTCAGGTTAAGCATTACGAAAAGTTTCAGGAATGTTCTAGATTATCTTTTGCTTTTTCCATTCCTGCAAAAGGAATATTTTCTCCTTCTCTTTCCTCTGCGTAGAAGAATTTTCTGTGCAAACTTGTTTCTAATAAGATAATTACTCTGTTTAGGTTGTTAAAGTTGAAATTGCCTCCATTAGTCATTTAGGTATCGCCACTTAACATCAAATTTGGTGACATGTGTGCAGACTTTTTCCTTAAGATGATAATGATTCTGTGTTGGTTATTAAACTTGAATTTGCCTCCTACATTTCGTAATTCTGAGTATCTACATTTAACATCAAATTTGGTAACATGAGCTTTTCCATTATTCTGCTGGTGAAAGGATTAATTAACCATGAAGAATAAACCAATAAATGTTTCACTTTTAATCAGCTAACCAAGCATAACAAATCACTGCTAGAAATGCTTGACCCACTAAGTTTCTTTACGGTGGATGATTCTTCTGGAGCTTTTTTCTTTTTTGCAAGTGCCCATGGTGGTTTCATGTGCTTATATTGAGATATTCTTGATATCAACGATTGTATAAGTTCCTCCTCTAACTAAGGTGAAACCATATTGGCTAGAATATTGTCTTTCAGTGTAGTGATATCCAGATAAATTCGACTAAAAAGAATAATAAAAATATTGTTCACGCACATGCTGTTGTATCTTCTATTAAAAATCATATTCCAAGCATGAAAAGATACGCTTGTTATTTTAGTTTTATGTTTCCTTTCATCTGGGGGATACTATAAAAAGATATTGCATCATACCGCATGAAGTTCAGGTATATTACTTGGAATTACTTTGCCGCAGAAACTTAAAGCCAGATCCTTTATCAGACGTCTCGTTGGAACAGTTGTTAGATCAGTGCATGAAGATCAGAGGGAGCAAGGTAATGTTTGTCTTGGACTTGATTCTTCCCAGCTTTGATTTTATTTCGTTCTGCTGTAAAGTACTTATTTGAACAATTGTTACAAGTGGATGATGCATTTACTAAGTATTTAAATAGTACTTATTATTCATATTCTTCTATAATTCATTTTTTATTCTGATGTTTTGCTTCTGACTTAAGAAAATTTCTTGTTCTTCTTGGTGTTTTGTAGATATTAAAAGCATGGAAGCAGAGGTACAAGCACTGGAAGAGCTTTCCAAGCAGCTATTCCTTGAAATATTCGAGCTTCATCAAGCAAAGGTACTTAAGAACACAATTATTCATTGCAAACGTAATTGGTTTTCCCAGCAATTCGTTTTGGTAGCTTTTTGTTCTTTGCTTTATTTTGCTCGAGAACGCTGTATTGCTGCATCCTATACATTGTTTCATTCTTATAGCAGTGCTTGTTTTGTTGGGCTCAATTGATGGGTGAAACAGAACCAAACTTTGAGATTTCTAAATGATGTTAAACTTGGAAATTTCAACTAGTGATTGTGAGGTCTCCCACTTGCAACATCACCGCATAACTGATATTACCTGCATCAATGCTAAATTTTACCAACAGAATTTTTTAGTTTGCCTAGTATTTAAATAAACTTTTTAATTTTTTTTTCATGTGTTAGCGATCATGATGTTTAGTATTCTAATTTTATTTCTCTAGAGCTTCATTATCCTTTTTTTTCTTTCTTGTCTTGCACCGTAGAAAGTGGGCTTTATTAAGTTGCTTTCCTCTCTCACTTGAAACATTGTTTTGAATAATTTCAGGAAGCTGCTGCTTTTTCTCGAACCTGGAGAGGACACCTGCAGAATTTATTAGGCTATGTCTTATCAGTTTATTGTGTGTACAAAATGATAAAGGTAACAGATCTGCTAGTTTTTATATGGCCATGTTCAGAACTGAGTTTTTACTGAATACAATCAACCCTTCCACCCATTTCCCCTTCTTTGCTACTAATTATTAAAAGTGAGAAGACATGTTTTATCTTAGTTAAATATGCAAGAACTCTGTCCACCAATCTAATTAGGCTTTATAAACCCTTTTAGCTTCGATTACTGTAGGCTGGATCTGCATACTTTCTGTTTACAATTTTGAAGTTTTAAGCTCTGACACCTCAATCAGTTTAACATCATGATCTTTATTTTATTTAAAAAAACATCAAATATTTTAGTAGGTAGGAATATTCTTAGCAGCAGCAGCACCACGCCCTGTCCCTAGTTTCTAGTGTCTTCATGAATTCTTTTTTCTCTATCCATTACAAAGATCTGAATAAAGTGTTAACTTCTAATGTTAGCTGGATCCTTTAGGATACTACCATCTTGTTAGCTTTGTACTTTCTCTTTTGCAGTCTTAATTGTTTAGCATTAATGCAAGTGTCCTGACAGAAGGTGCTACTGTCCAGCCTAAAAGGTGCTTCTTCTACTCTTTATTGCATGTGCCTAGCCATAATTCTATTTTTTTCGCCATATCCTTTAGTTTATATTATTTCCCAAATTTCCTTACCATTATCAGGTTGCACTTTATCTTCATTTAGTTTTACCTAATATCCATCCCAACACTCTCATTTCTCTATGATCAGATCATATGATCAGATCGTAGTTTGTACTACATATGTGTGTCGAGCAAGATGATAAAAGTTTGTATTTTGACTCAGCATCTTACAAGCTTTTAGAAATTTTAATAGGCTTATTTGCTTTCGTGACATCTATGGCGAATGCCGTGTATCATGAATGAAAACTAATCCATGAAGTTAGTTATAGGTTAACTGGCCATCTTGTTTATATAATGTTTTTTTTTTTTTTTCACGACTAGAAATTGTCTTTGGCCAACATGCCCATTAGGGATGATTGCGAAAACTATGGTCTCCTTTAAAACTAATATCCCAGTTGGGTTAATTGGGAGTAAATTATGACACTGGATGGTCTATAATCATGGACATAATTGAATTGAGTATCTCATGGTATAATGTACAATATTGATCCATCTCTTTTTTGGAAGGCATGTATATGGAAAATTTTGCACATGCATGATTTGCTGTCTGATAACACTATCTGAATTGGTGATTTTATATGTTTTTTATGTATGAACACTTTCTCAGGTATAATCAATTTCATTTCTTTGATAAAGTTGATGGGGATTAAATTTGATGATTTATATTGTTGGACCATTTAACACAAAATGACCAAAATAATTTGTTTCCTATATTGCTTATCTTTATTGTGTTTTGGAAAATTTGTGATAATAGAGATGATTTTAATGTCTTATGGTTATATGAAGCTTCTGTAAACATACAATAACGTAGAGCTTGGCGCATAGATGATCATAATTTTTTAAGTTGAAAACATAGAAAGGGAAAAGTGACTGGGACTTGTCCAACAGAGATAGT
The DNA here is from genome assembly GCA_016618105.1 of Dendrobium huoshanense. NCBI lineage: Eukaryota > Viridiplantae > Streptophyta > Magnoliopsida > Asparagales > Orchidaceae > Dendrobium > Dendrobium huoshanense. The sequence continues at coordinate 23,124,228 of CM028345.1, forward strand.
TCGACTAGTATAACTCCATGATTACAATGGTTTGCCCTTCCCACATTCAAAGAAATCTGGATAACAATGTAAATACTTATCTTGTAGAGATTGTCTCCTAATGTGGTGGCAAACTTTGCTTTGGACAATGCTATTGATGGTCAGCGAGCGAGCGAGTGGCGACAACTAAACATCTAGAGTTAGAGTTGGTGGGCGTATGTTGACAACAACATCAGATGTTAGGCAACCGTGGACACGACGTTGGAGGATGATGTGTGTTTGTCGACAATTGACATCAGACTTTGGTTTATGGGTATCATACAATGGATTGATGATAGGCATTAGGTGTTTGACATCGATGTTGTTTGATGACTGCATCGAAAGTCAGTTGTCAAAGGATGATAGATGGTTAGTGTCAAGAGGTGATGAGGAGCTAATGTTAGTTGATGGCGGGCATTAAATAAAGGGAAATAATAGTTGTTGGGCATCAATATCATTTGGTGGTTGACATCAAAGAATTAATGATGGTGAGTTCTGAAAGTTAGGCACTCCAGGTGATTGGCATCGGTCAGTGGCATGTGACAGACATCAAATGCTAAAGTTAGGTTTGGAAAGGTAGTTAGTGTTGTCGTTCATTAGATGAACAATGAGGCAGTGGATAGGCATACCACTAGAGATGAAGAATTGGAGGTTCCAAAGGGGGTTCAGATCTTTGAAATTCTCCCTGTATTTGGGATTTCTCACCTAAATTTGTCAAAAAAGTATAGAAATTTTGGAAGGGCTTTGACGCCCTTTGTATTAGAATCTATCAAATTGCCTCCATAAATATGATGACCATCTCTCCCACATTTTAGAATGTGATCAGATGATTCAACCCTTGGGTCAGCTTAGGTGGTCAACATTGGCTTAGTGTTCATTGCCCACAATGTTTCCAATTGGAAAATAACGGATACTTTTTTTAAACTCGCAATGCCATGAGTCAAATAGAGTTGATGAATAAAAAATTCGACAAGCAGATTTATCTTGAATAATTCTGAGAAGCCTTAGCATCTAATTTTATCATTGTTGAAAAATATTAGTATGTAATTGTTTGTTTTGAGAAGAGAAAACTAATGTTTTAAATGGTTCATAAATCGAAGGCCTATAGGAGTTATAATAATCATGGGGAGATTCTATCCCAAGTTTTGGGCTGACAAAAATATTGACAACTCCATTTTGAGACAACATCCATCATAAATGGCTTGTAATTACATTGTTTGTGGTGGATGATGTAATTACATCCATCTTCACGAAGTTTATATTTCTATATTTTCTTAGATGAATTGCACGTGATCATTTGCTAATTTCATTATAATCTGTCAACTTGACATGCCTGTTTTTGGCGAGATATTTTTGAAGATGGTTTTGCCCGGTCGGTCAAGTGGTGACATGTTGACCAGTTTTGGTGACATACAAGTCACTTTAAGTACTTGCCACAGAAGTGGGATAGTTAGTTGTGCTTGCTTTTATAATTTTTTTTTCATTTCTAGGCCATTTTGGTGTACAAGAAAATTCAAATTCGTGCAATGTTGGACTCATTGAAGTAATTAAGATGCTCATTTCTACTATAGGTTGAAATCACCAAAACTCATTGAAATCGAAGTTCATTTGATGTTTGGTATAATTTTTTGAAAATTTTTAATTATAATTTTGAGTATGCTTTTCTAGGACATTTGGTCTTGAATTTGGATGAATTTTATCATAACCCACTCCGATCAGGATAAGCTTATTGTGTTGAGCTGTGACAGATAAATCGCAAGATCTAGTTTTAAAATTATTTCAAATTTTTTTGATAATATTCATTGAAATAACTATAAACTACAAAGCTATTAAAATATTCAAATACTGAAAATAAATTCATCTACAAAGTTTCTTTCATTTCATCAAAATAATTATCTACACTACAGTGTATGAATACAGATAAAAGCTACAAAACTAAAAATTTAACTAGCTATGACTGTACAATAATCAAACTAACAAAATAATTATAACCTCAGATCTGATTCTGAAATGCTAGTCTACAATCTTCTTTCTCTTTCCAGATCCTGAAAACTAAAAGCAAAACTACAGTGAGCTACAACAGTTTAGCAGGCCACACAATTCGATCTAAATTTTCAATTCTTTTATTAAAAATTTTGTTGAATATTTAAAAGTAATTAAATGCAGTCTAATAAATCATTGTACTGAAAAATATAATAATAGTATAACATTTATCAAATTGTTTAAATAATAATACTGAACAGATAAACAAATTGCAATGCATATCATATAGCAGTTCATTTCATATTTTTGAGATCCGGACAAAATCTCAAAGGATTCTGGTCCCTTATGACTCCCTTTTGTGCTTATAGTATCAGAACATGATCGTAGGCACCAGGGGTGTCAATATTTGACATGACATGAAAATTCGACTCGAACCCGACCCAAAAATTCCGTGTTAGTCCCGACCCAATTTCAAAATGGGTCGGGTTCGGGTTCTAGGATTCGACGACCTATTTGAAAAACGGATCATGTTTGGGTTGACCTGACGGGTTGTCGGGTTAATCCGAAAACCCATTTAAAATGAGCTGACCGTGCTACCTAAGCATGCCAGCACCTGCCAGCAGCTGCCCGCGCCCTGCCTGCTGCTGCCCTCGTAGCTGCTCATGCGCCCCCGCAGCTGCCCGCGCCTGCCTTCGACCATTTGCGGCTTTTCGCGTCTGACCGCTCGCGTTCGCGCTAGCTCCCTCCAGTCTGCGTTCGCTCGCACGCCGCCTGTAGCCTGCTATTCCGCCGTTGCCAGAACCTCAACTATGTCAGGTCTGGTCAACCCGACAATCGGACGGGTTGGGTCCGGGTCCAAATTTTTGACCCGTTAACATACCCGGGTCAGGTTAGGGTTAGTTCCAGGTTCGACCCGAACTCAACCCGAAACCTGATTTTGCACCCCTATTAGGTGCTAAATATGGCTTATATCCACCAAAATATGACTTATAGCCATCAGAACATGCCTTATAGTCACTACAATGTTCCCTGACATAGACAAAATCTTAAAATATTGTGCCCTTTATTGCTCCCAACATATATAATTTAATCACATATGAATATATATCATCACATTATAGCAATTAAAGTGTATTTGAGCATATATCAAAATTACAGTTTTCTATAACGGTAGACAACATAAAATCCTATTAGCAAAAATACACATTTTTATAAAATTACCAAATTATAAGGGATCATGTAAAATAATATTTTAAGGCTTTTATTGTACTACACTATTTTTTAACATATAGATAATTTTTTATTCAATAAAAACCCCATAAGTTTTAAAACTCCCGTTATAAATTTTTTCAGAAAATATTTAAAATGTGCATAATCGTAATCTCTATAATATATAAAAAGTTATACTATAAAAATTTTACCAGTGCAAAGTTAACGAAAATAAAATTTTAATTAGAAAATTCGTTAAATATTGTGTATTTTTTAAAAATGGAGATGAGCATAATGTGACTTACCTCGAGATGAACAAGTTTCCCAACTGCGCTGATGAACGAAAACTGCTTGAAGTAGCCCAAATTCAAACTTCCCCCCTTCTCTCTCCTTTCTTTTTCCTTATTTCCTTTTTCCACTTCTCTGTTAGCCGAAATTGTCTAATGAAAAATGAGAATAACATTTAAAAAAATCCATTATGGTTTTAGGTATTGATTTTTATAATAAAATATTATTATTCTAATTATTTAATATTAATATTAATATAAAATTTATCTAAATTCTTATACCTTCAAATTTGAAAATTTAAAAATTACAAAAATATACATAAATTAGCTAACCATTTCTTGAATATTCTGGTGAAATAGGTTTGCAAAATGGCTATGTAATAGTCCCAAAAATCACACTTGTACCGATAGGTGTTAATTTCTAAAAAAATTTCATCGGTGCCCGAAAATTTTGACAAAATTTGGGATGCTAAAACACAATAATATCTATGCTACGACGAATACAAATTGCGATTTGAATTTATAATAACTCCTGAAATAATTTTTGAATGTTTTAGGTAAAAAAAAATCTTAAAATTTTACAAGTTTTCACAATCTACCCTCCTAAAAAAGATGTCTGTCCTTAATATTTTCAAAACAGAGTGAGTTAGAATAACCCAGGATATAATTACCTCATATCTGATTCCTTCTCCCAAATAGCCTATCTAGCGGTCTTGTTCTTCGGCTGCACCTTGGCCATATGGATTTATTTTCTTCTCAATTTTCTCATATCATGTACCAAAATTCTTTTGGGTTTTTCACTATACTGTAGATTCGGACAAACCTCAACATCATCAACAGATAATCTCTTTTAAAATCAGATACCCACTTTTAATAAAGATATATGAAACACACTATGTATATCGGACATATGATCAGGCAATAATAACCTGTAAGCAAAACCACCAATCCACTCAATGATCTCAAAAGGTTCAATGTACCTTAGATTGAGCTTGTTGATTCTCCCAATCTACTAACACCTTTCATAGGGTTGACTGTAACATAAACCAGGTCGCCAATCTAAAACTCCTCCAACCTGTATTCAGATTGTAGTACTTCTACCTATCTTGTGCTGATTTCAACCTTTCTCTGATCAAAAGGATCTTTGTTGTAGTATCATCCATAAAGGCTGAATTTATCACTTGTCTATCTCTCATCGTTGTTAAAGTCAAAGGAGCCCTATATTTTCTGCCATACAAAGCTTCGTAAGGAGTCATACCTATGCTGGACTAATAACTATTATTATATGCAAACTCTTTCAACAGAATATGATCCTCCTAACTACCCTCAAAATCTAAAACACAGTCTCAAAAGATCCTCAAGTACTTGAATAATTCTTTTAAACTGTTTGTCTGTCTGCGAATGAAAAGTCGTATTGATGTGTAACTTCGTATCCAGTCTCTGCTGAATACCTCTCCATAATTTGGAGGTAAACCTGTCATCCCGATCAATACAATTACCTTCAACACACTGTACAATCTGATAATATCTTTGACATATATCTGTGCTTACCTGTCCACCAGATCTGTCTGTCGAATCTAAATGAAATGGACATAATTTGTCAGCAGATCGACAACAACCCAAATAGCATCATGCCCCTGCCTCGATATGGAAAATCCATAGAAAAATCCTTCGTTAACTCTTCTCATTTCCACTCTAAAATAGGTAACGACTATAGAAGACCTCGCGGCTGCTGATGCTCTGCCTTCACTAGCTGACAGACCACACACTTCGATACAAACTTCGCTATGTCCTTCAATTCAGGTCACCAAAACATACCCTTCAAATCTTCGTACATTTTTTTACTTCCTGGATGAATAATAAGGCTCATGTAGAATCTGTTGCCTTAGATATCCAAAAATAAGAACCCAAAGTCTATCTTTGCAAAAATAACACTAGAATCAGAAACTCGTAGTTTAGATTTTTTACCAGATTTGATCTGATCAATCTTCGGATATTCTGCATCATGCTTCTAAACTTCTTAAATATTTTCTCGTAAAGAAGGCTGATTGGTTATCTGAGCCAATATACAAAATCCTAATCAAGGGAAGAAATTTCTTTCAACCGTAATCTCTCCATATCTCGTCTCAAGTACTCATCAAAAGTAAGCTGAAGAAATGAAACTCTAGAAGATTTCCTGCTCAAAGTGTTTACTATCACATTAGCCTTATCAAACTAATACTGAATAGTCAGATCATAGTCTTTGATCAAGTCAAGCCACCTTTTTTGCCTCTAATTCAGATCCTTCTGAGTGAATATGTATTTCAGACTCCGATTAGTGAAAATCTCACACCTGACATTATACAAATAGTGCCTCCAGATCTTCAAAGCAAAAACTACAATAGCAAGTTCCAGATCATGTGTCAGATAATTCCTCTCATGTAGCTTCTACTAGCTTGAAGTATAAGCTATGACTCGACCATACTGCATTAAAACACATCCCAAACCTCTTAGTGAAACGTCACTAAATACATGAAATCATTCTGTACCAGATGGAAGCTCCAAAACTAGAGCAGAAGTTAAATAATTCTTCAATATTTGAAAAGTAGCTTTGAACTTCGATGTCTAGACAAAAGTTACTCATTTTTAAGTTAGTCTTGTCAAAGATGCAGAAATAAAAAAAACTTCTTCACAAACTTCTTATAATATCCATCCATACCCAAGAAACTTCATATCTTAAACACACTAATAGGTCTCGGCCAATCAATGACTGCTTAAATTTATTAGGGATCAATAGAAATACCATCACTACTCACAACATGCTCTAGAAAAGCTATACTGATCAGCCAGAACTCACATTTGAAGAATTTTGCCAATAGTTGATGCTGCCTTAAAGTTTCCAAAACAATCCTCAAATGTCTGGCATGATCTTCTTGAAAAGTTGAATATTTTAAAATTTCATCTATGAAAATAATCACAAACTATTCCAGATAATATCTTAATACTCTGTTCATCAAATCCATAAAGACAGCTAGTACATTAGTCACCCCAAATTACATGACAAGAAAATCATAGTATTTGTATCGAGTACTGAAAGCTGTCTTCATCACAACAGCTTCTCTCACCTTCACTTGATCGTAACCAAATCTCAGATCAATCTTTGAGAATGCAGAATATATAGCAAGCTGATCAAATAGATCATTTATTTGTGAAAATTGATACTTATTCTTGATAATGTCTTTATTCAATTCCCTGTAGTCAATACACATACTGTTGACCTGTATCTAATACCTAAAATAAAAAAAGAGAATTTTTTTTCTCTTTTTACCTGCTCTCTGTCAAAACACGTTGCGCGACGCTCCTCCTACGTCGCTGACACGTCGATGTTGCATCCGCCACGACTTCGCACGACGTAATCGCATCGTTAAATTTTTGAAGGAACTAGGCCTTAGGCCTCTTCCTGGTGCTCGATTGCTCTCCCCTGCTCTCCGATCTCCCTGGCTCCTCTTCTCTAATTTTCCACAAAACTCCCGAATCCCTTGCAGAACCCCCATCTACGGTCAAGTCCTGACCCTTGCTCCTCCTACAAATGCCGACCAAGGTTTAAAATTGCGTAATTAAGCCTCGAGGCGGTTTTCGTTCGTGAGGCGAGGCGTAGCCTCGAGGCGGTCTGAGGCGTAAGCCTCACGGACACAGAATTGCGTAAATGAAAAATTAAGGGTTTTAGCAGGAAAATAATAGCAATTTTGTACATAACAATAAAAACATCTAAATGATATATGAAAATAGTGGAAAATAAGAAAGTAGATGCAATAAAATCATGTCCCAAAGTACAAAATCACAAAATATTAGTTCAACAAAACTCCCAAAGTATAAAAAACATATAAAATGCAATCATATCCATCACTAAATGGGTCTTCAAGTGAATCTTCTTCTCCAATTATATCTATGAATGTCATGTCATCATCATCTTCAATATGACTCACATTTCTCTTCCCTGTTCAATAAAAGAAAAGATCATTAGCATGTTAATTGCTCACTTGATATAAATGTAATGCAATAGCATATAAAAGTTGTGGAATACCTTTACTTGATTGTTGTGCTGCAGAGCTAGTGGATGTGTGTGGTGTGGTACTAATGGATGTACCCACTTGTTCTGCTTTGCCCCTCAATACATCCACTAGATCTTCTAGTTGTAAGTCTGATAATGGCAAATCTGCCTCATCATCTATGAACCACTCATTATCAGACGACACATCATCACACACCAACGGGTCCTCATCATCCTTCAACCCCTTATTCCTCAACCTCCTATCTCATAACCTCTTGTTGTGCATTATATATACGAGGGAGTTCATTCTGAGTGTAGATAGTCGATTTCTTCTCTTTGTTTGCACTTGACTATATGTACTCCAGTTTCGCTCACACCTAGAAGAGGAACAAGTGAGGGTCCCTCCGCAATGACGAAGACCCCTTTTCCTTGCCTCTTACCATGATCCCTAATGAAAGAATAAAAAATCACACAAAAAATTTCAAAAAATTTAAAACCCTAGAATATCTTTCACTTCAAAAATCTAACCAAAAAGTAAAAAAAAAAAAAAACCTAAAATCGTTTGTGGACTTCTCTTACAAGGCGGCCGGACACTTCAACTTCGCCGGAGAGAGGCGGCGCCGGCGGGAGATGAAAGGTTTCATTTTAAGTGGGTGGGGCCTATTCTGTGAGGCGTACGCCTCACCCAGAATTGCGCAATTGTGCCTCTGAGGCGCGCCTCAGTCCAGGTGAGGCGTACGCCTTAGCCAGGTGAAGAATTGCTTAAGCCTCGAGGCGTTTTTTGGTCAAATTGCGCAAAGGCGCGCCTCTAATTGCGCAATTTTAAACAGTGACGCCGACAATCACACGAGCAGCCCCAAATCGAGCAAATCTACACCAACCCGAGCCGTTGACCTCGATCCCTCCTCTGGCTTCTCTACCTGACCAAACCCAACCAACTGAGAATCCCGTCCCCCTTGGATTCTCCGGTCGAGAGAGAGAGAGAGAGAGAGAGAGAGAGAGAGAGAGAGAGAGAGAGAGAGAGAGAGAGAGAGAGAGAGAGAGCTTTGCCTACCTCATCCTCCCCAAGCCGAGCTCCCTCCATCCTCCCATCCCAACCCTCTCTTCCCTATACCACGCCTACCTTCTCCATGCGCTAACGCCCAGCTTCCGATCTCCCCTAGCCCGCAAGCCATCCGCCTCCTGCTCTGCTCGATCCCCTCCACATCTCTTAGTTTTGGTATACTTTTTTATATATTATTATTATTATTATTAATATTATTAGTATTAAATAGAATAGTAATAATAATATTAATAATAATAATGATTATTATTATTATTATTTCAAAATAATATTAATAATAATATTTTGCAAAAATCTCTTCCTCTTTTGTCTCGACTGTTGAATCCTTCTATTCTTGTGGGGCCAATTTCGGGGAAGCCTCTTATACTGTATACAGAAGCACTAGAAGAGTCCCTAGGAGCATTATTGGCTCAGCACAATGAAGAAGGCAAAGAAAATGCGATCTACTACATCAGCTGGAGGTTGATAGGTGCAGAATTTCGCTACTCTCCAATTGAGAAGCATTGCTTGGCTCTAACTTTCGCAGTTCAGAAGCTCCGCCATTATATGCTGTCTCATAAAATCACATTGATATCAAGGATCGATCCGCTGAAATTCTTGATGATAAGACCAGCGTTGACATGTCATTTGGCAAGGTGGGCAGTGATACTTCTGCAGTTTGATATTATATATGTCCCATAAAAGGCAGTGAAAGGGTAGGCGCTGGCGAATTTCCTCGCTGCACATCCTATCTCTGCGGATTCACCACTCAACGATGATCTACCTGACGAACAGATCATGAATGTTGAAGAGGAGGAGATGCTACGAGTATGAAAATGTACTTCGATGGAGCATCGTCAATCAAGCGCGCTCGGCCTCCAAATCTGGAAAATGCGAGTTATTGAAAAGTAAAAATAATTCTTTGGCTTTAAAAATTTTATTGAGAGATATAATACGAGCTATTGAAACATCAACAAATAGGTGCTATGAGGATTACTGATTGTTGACCTCTAACCAACCACAACCAAATCGATTTGCAAATTGTTATCCCACGACACCATAATCCCACGTTGAGATAACCGCTGCCTCAATCGCATAAAAGGAAGGAAGAAACGAAAAATTGGACTTACGCCTACGAATAATCAGGGTTATGGTTTCTGGCTCGTTCTCTCGCGATTCTCCAAGCCCGCGAAATCTTTAGGAAAAAATGACCTAACCCTTAATCCCTCATTAACACACCGACAACATTAAATGAAAGCCATATGTCTGACTTTAGGGGAAATCTTTAGGCAAAAATGACCTAACCCCTAATCCTGATTAACACACCCGACAACTTCGAATAGAAGCCGTAAATTCGACTTTTGGGGAAAATGCTTAGGTAATAAATAACCCGAGATCCCTCACACGATCATCTTGGTCTATAGAGCTAGGTTGTAAGGCTCACCATATATGCCACTTAGTTTATAGGGCTAGGTCGTAAGACATGTTGTTAGGCAACTTCTAAATTCAGAAACCATAAAACCTACCTAAACATCCAAAATCATCGAACATCTTAGTATATAGGGCTAAGTTTTAAGACTCTCTATTTGGGCCACTTCTAATAGAGGCTGTAAGACCCGTAATTAAGGCTACTTTCAAATGAAATCCGTAAGCCCCTGCCAAAATCCAATAACACTGGCAACTCCTAAACGATGCCATGAGATCCAATTCAAATTTAAAATTATGGGCAACTTCTAAATGACGCCATAAGTCCCTACCCACATTAAATAACTAATACATATATCCACTTCAGTTTACTCGGGATCCTTGAGAGGAAGCAACATATGGCTACTAATCAGATTTCCTGGACACTACAATCAATACTTGTTAGTATTGGTAAACTGAAACACATGGTATACCCGGGATGATGGAACCATGAGATCTTGATCGGGTGTACCTTCATCTCTTATGACTAAGATTAAAACACCATTGAACATTTTCACAGTTCTTGCATAAATTAAATACATTTCATCCTTAATCGAGACTGCTCTACTAATACGTTAGGAGGGTAATTAACTATGAGGCCTTGAGTTCATAAGAAGTATAATCCAGATCTAAATAAACCCTGATATCACTCTCAGGGGAAATCTGGTTAATTTTAAAATTCAATCTATCTCAGGGAAAATAAGGACCTTAAGCTTGTGAGAACGAGATTTGTGCCTATTTCTTTTTTTAATGGGCAAACAATGATCAATAGATTTTGGGCATTTTATTGTTGTTTGTAATGATGTTCTCAACAAATTGTAGTCTATTTGAATGAAGTTTTTAGTTTTAAATTTTTTTGTCCCTTTCCCCCAAATTTTCTTTATGCTAAACTCTACTGCTTTGAATTTTGGGAGATCTTTTTAAGATTTCTATTACTTGATTTGTGTCATTTTTGTCTTTTGTGATTATTTTTCTTCATTGTCTACATCCTCTAAATTCCTCAAAACCCCTAAAAAGATGACCTATCTACCCTTTTATATTTAACATTATTAACTCCAATATTGAATGTTAGGATAAAAAAGGTCCCATTTTAAAAAGTTGAGGGACCAAATTAGTCCCTCAAAAGTGTTGGGGACTATTTTGGTCCCTCACAAAGAATTGATGTACCATTTTAGTCATTTTATCCAAAGAATTATTATTTTTTAGTCATTGCTAGGCTTGCCTGTTGAGCTCCATGCAAAGATGCCATGTTTTTTATCCAGAAAGTTTGCATATTGTTGTCTTGCTTCAATGTTCAGTAGCAACCTATAATTCATGGTACATGATAGATGTTTCTCCAAGAGTGGGATAGTGATTGAAGTTTCTATGGGAGAGGCCCTCTATATTGCATCTTTATCCCAAATGACGAAATTGCCCGTGCTAAGTGTTATTGAAGAATGTGGTTAAGCTTATTGCAGGGAGCAAGATTACTCCATTTGCTGGTTTCCCCACATTAGCAGGTCATAATAAAGGGTATGGAACTTCATCTTAAGGTGCAAAATAGATGTGATAATGATAAAGATTAGCTAGAGTTGTCTCTCAAATATGGTATTGTATGCTAACTCTGATTTGACTATCTTAATTTATTTGTAGTGATTTACATATTACAGGAATTCTCCAAGTATGATGATCAGAGTAATGTTCCTTTTTAACTCTTAAAGGAACATTTTTGAACTAGTATAATTGAATAGAATAAACTGAGATTTAGGAAGGTAGAATAGAATGTTATTGATTTAGCTCTTATTGTCAATTGAGATCCTTTTGGCATTGAACTGGGAGTAGCTAATCTTAGTGTTGATGAATGGTGGGCTTTATGAGGTTTCAAAACTTCTAGATTAGACTTGTCAAAAATAATGGATTGATCAGTTCAAGACTTCCTTGACATCAGTTTCTCTGGAGTGGGAAGAAGCTGTTGGCTTGATAGCATTGGTGACTCTTGCGATGGTATCGACTTTACACACCGTTTTGCAATTTATGTGCTGCTGCTACACCCCATTTAGGTTATTGCTAGTATTAGCAAGTTGATAACGGTTCATGTGATTGAGATATGCCTTCTAGAGCAACATCTTAATCTCCTCTTTTTAGTTGCTTGCATGCTTTGGTGGTGTGACCACGACTCTGATGAAAGTGATAATACCAATATTTTGAAATAGACTCAAATCGGCCAGTTCATTCTATTGATTATTGAATTAGGAATAGGTTGTTTGGTCGGTACAATTTTATTGAGTTTGTAGAATGCTTATTAACCAGACAAATTATTCTGAGCTAGTGATTTGTTGCGGCCTAGTTTTGGTGGTTAAATCGAGTGATCTCTACCGACACTAGCAAATAATTAGATGAGATAGTGACAAATGGCTGGTTTGTTGAACGTATTTGTTTAACTGGAATCAATCTATTGATGAACCTGTAATCAAACCAATTCAATGATCGACCTGGGTTTCAAAACATTGGCTAGTATTGGTCTTGATTCCCATCGTCCAGCTTTATCATTATTAGCCACTGGAAATTCCCTTCATCTCGATTGTTTGAAACATTGTTGAGGGTTGTTTTGAGTAATGTATATTCCTTTTCTTAGCACTGCTAGTACTGCTATTGCTGTGATTGTTGAAGCGGCCAAGGGGGCAGACCTTTATTTTTAAGCTGTTTTTTATTCCATTATTGGGAAATTTATGTAGTCCTCTTTAGTGTGCTTTTATGCTTTCCCTTTAGTTATATGAATTGCTTTCAGTGAGTATTGATTTCTTAGTCAGGCTTAATCTGGGCCTCAAAATGATGAGGTCGGCCTAAAAGCAGACTGTCTCACATCAATGATGAATATAATGGACCAAGGTAGGACTTTTGAGGAAGTTCCCCTACAATACCTGAAGATTGAATTTGGAATTTGGAAGGCCTCTGCGGAGATTATCTGAAAGTATTCTTTGATGGAGTTCACCTCATTTTGATGAATCATCTATAAGTGGATGGAATAGAGCCTGTCAAGCTTAAAAGGGACATAATAAAGCTAGGTTTTATTTGATGGAATTTTAGGGATTATATCAATGTTTAACCAAAACTTAAATATTATAATTATTTAAACTTTTGTTTATACTTTGATCATTGTCATAGATCTATGAGGGAACTTATGATCTACATGCTTCTTTTCAACAAATTATGATCTACATTATTTTATATTGAAGGAGAACCTTTTGGTTATGGACTACATTTGGCTTCGATTTTTTTGCAATCTGTTTTTTTTTTAAAAAATTTTTCAATATATATGTCCTGCATCCTTGACTTTCTCGTTCACATCTCTTCTTTCATTTTGCTTACCGTTTTGTGCTCTTGGTTTATCTTGCAGTCTTTACAGAGCGTGGTGTTCAAGGAGGTATGATTTGTTGTATAAGTACTTAGAAATCTACTGATTATTTCATTCCTTTCAGAATTTTTATTCAAGAATTAAAAGTGACTTCATTGAATATTAAGGTTATCTTGTATGTGTCCTCTATGCTAATTTATTTTGTTGTTTTCTTCATCCTAATTTCATTGCTTGACAGGCTGGATCAGTCGATCCAGTGACAATGATAATCAGCATACTCTTGCAACGGTTTGACATAGGCTTCAATGCTGCCCTTCTATCACAAGTAATATTACTTCGTGTTACAGACTTGAATATTTTTATGGCTCTGAGCTTAGTCCGTATCAATTTATTTTCTGTGACTAATAAGGCTGTACAAAATAAGAACCGAAAGTTATAATTGGTCCTTTAATATTGAAACTCTGGTATATTGAAGAATTTAACCATTAATTTCGTGAAGCCTAGTCATCTTGATGTGAGTGCCATATATGATCATGAGTGCTGAGTATCATGATCAATAACATCAGATATGATAACAAATTATCTGAAATGTATTTCCTTTTCCTGCTTTATTTTTTTTAAACTCTGCAAAGTTTTTGGAGATAAGCTAACATTGATTCTGTGCTATTTTTGTGCCTCAGTATGTTTCTTTGCTATTCATTGGAATGCTGGTTGTCATGTCAGTTAGAGGCTTTCTATCAAATCTCATGAAGGTAACGGTTTATTCAAGTTCATTCATCTCATAAGCCAAATGCATGTACGTATATTTTTACATCCCTTTCCAAGTTATAAACATGGGCCTCCAACTGCTGGAATAACTTCTTTTTTTTAAATATTTATGCATGATTAAACTTGATATAACATCTTGAAGTTAGCTTTAAAAAAGATTTGTTAAATGTTCTTAAGTCCCTGCTTTCCTTGTACTCACGCCATGCTGTTATCTGTATTGCAGTTCTTCTTTGCTGTTTCTAGAGTTGGCAGTGGGACATCTTCCAATGTTGTTCTTTTCCTTTCTGAGATTATGGGCATGTATTTTGTGTCATCCATCCTCTTGATAAGAAAAAGTCTAGCAAGTGAATACAGGTATGCCCACATTGCTGACAGATCATGTAGAAATAATTTCATGCTTTTGGCTTATTTGTTTTGTTTTTATGAAATACTTGTTACCTATGTTAATCTATAGAATTGTTCTTCTTCAAGCATCATGAGATGAGAGTGCGAATATGAATACTTGCAATTTTTAATATGGCGGTTGTTCTAGAATTTGATAATATACGTCAATGTTAAGTGAAAATTATAGTTGATGTTGAGCTGGATTGTGTCAAGAAAAAAACAAAAATTTGCAAAGTTAGAACCAGCGTCGCAGTGCCTCGAACATTAGTGTCGCAGCACCTTCAATGCCTTAGTTGCACATGAGAGTCTCGAAAAAATTGCATTTAATCCAGTACCCATGCAGAACAAATGTCAGTGCTGCATCGCTATGAGTGCCGTAGCACTATGAGCGCCTCAACATCACCAGAGGAACATCGTAGCACTTTTCACTCCATCAAATTGCAAAAATTTAGCGCCGATGCACCATTCTCTAGTGTCCCAACACCGGAAGACAAGCTCAAGCACTATAGCGCCCATTCTTTTGCAGCGATGTGATTTAGCAGCTTTGAAAGGAAGGGTAGCGCCAAATTAGCCAAGTGTCATGCTGAGTCAGCTCAATGCCATAACAGAGCTAGTTTAGTATCGCCGATGCGCTAGTTCATATTTTAACGTCGCGGCGCTGCTCTGTCGAGCGCTGTGATGCCCAAGTTAGTTTGTGATAAACCATTCAATTTAAATCAATAGTCAAATTGCACTTACACTTGTAGTATATGAGTTCATTTTGAATATTAATAAAGATGATTCTTTAGGATGCTTTGTTCATGATTATTTAACTTAAAATTGTCACACTTTGATCATTTCAATTTACATCTAAATGGTGACGTATTATCTTACATTTTAACTTGCAAATTTTTATTTGGATCAAATGGAGCAAATACTTTACTTGAGGATAAGCAAGAGCTTAAGTGGGGAGAGGGGGGTTGTAATGCGAAAATTATTCTTAATTTTATTGTGTTAAATTCAAGTAAAAATATTTGTTTTTGTTGATATTGTGCAAGAATGTCTCAAAAAAAAAAAAAGATAAAAATTTGCAAAATTAGAACGAGTGCCGCAACGCCCCAAAAATTAGCACCGCTGTTGGAGAATTTTTGTCATTCTTAACGCATTGCATATTTTGTGATTGAATATAATATAAGAAAGATGATATATTATCTCAAAGAATAAAAATATTATTTCTTTATGAACTTAATAACAAATTTATAATTTTAACAGATATTCCTCCATTTAATATTTGGTTGAATGGGGTTTATTTTTATTCTGGGTATAAATGCCCATAGAGGCAAGCCCCTATAAGTCAGTTATTGTGATTACATCATGACTTTAAAATTAAACCAACTCTTTCATCATCTTTGTTGCTTGCAAACAAACTCCACTTGCAAATTTTTTGTCCTTAAAGATGATTCAATGTGCATGATGGGTTTGACATCATATCCATCTATATTTTTGTTTCAATGCAAATGACAATCACAAGTTAATTATTATCATTCAAAATTTCCATGTCAAAGCTCGTAGTGTATTTATGCATGAGTTCTTTGCTTACATGAAATTTGAATGAATTTCATTTTCTTAATTGGCATTTGGATTCAAATTGATTGATAATCCGATTGGGAAATTTTTTATTATTCCAATTAGGTTCCTTCATTAATTTTTCGTTTTAATGATCCATGGTTATCACATTAAATATTAGGCATAGGTCCAAGTTCATTCAATGACCATTTGAGCTCAAAATAGGTTCTTTGCTATTCAGGCTAAGTTCAAGTCCGAGTCCTATTTATTGTCATTTGTTTCAAATCCAAGTCCATTTTAAGTTTGAGTTCACTTAAATCCCTTTTGTTCAATTAAATTCGAGTCAAGTCCTTGTTCATTTGATGCCAAGTCTTCTGTTTTCATTGAAAAATTCGGCAGCCTTCCGGCGTCTCCCCCTATTTAGGGGAAAAATCAAGATTCATCCTTCCCCTCCACGCTACATGAGTGCTTTAGGTAGATGTTGGGTAACACCGCGGTTGCATTTTCTTCAATACCCGCTACGCTACATGAGCATTCAAGGGTCTCTGGCACCTGTTTAAAAAAACACAGTTGTTTCCACACATATGGGTGCTTAGTTTTCATCCCCCTCACGCTATATGAGCACTCCGGGGATTACCCTCTTCGTTGCAAGCGTCGCACCAGTTTCTCTCCCTCTGAGCTACGTGAGCACGTAGGGAGGTTTGCCGGCTCACCGTAAGCGTCGAGTGTGGGAATTTTAAGTTAGAAAATTATACCTTTGCAAGTGTGGAGCGTTGACGACGATGAGAATGCACAAAAATACAATTTTTTTATTTTCATCATTCTCTCTTTTTTCTCTTTTTTTCCTATTTCTTTATTTTTGGTCCTCTTTTTTTTTTTGCATTTTCTTTCTTTTTTTTGAAACTTTCATTTTTTTTTTACTTCTTTTTTGTTTCTTTTTTTTACACACATCCACACACAGTGTGTGTGTGTGTGTATATATATATATATATTGATATTGTTTTACCCAAACTTGGGTCAAAGGGGGTTGACTTGGTCAAATTGATCAAGCCAAACTCTAAGATCCCTCCCATTGAGTTTAATGGGTCAAACCAAATTTGTTGAGCCAAGACCTAGGCCCTTGGTCAACCTGCTTGACTAATTCAACCTAGGCTGACCCAATTAGCCCAAACCTTACCATATTTTGAATTCTAATCAATTTCAAATCATCCTTGGCTCAATCCCTTACCTAGTTGTTTCTAATTGACCAGGTCAACTCATGTCTTGGTCAACCCAAGCCTTGATTGGTCAAATTTGGCTTATTTAGGTCAAATTCTTCCAATTTAATGCATTTAAATACTTCCTAATTATCCCTTGACCTAAATCACGGCCAAATAAACATGTTCCCTCCTAATTACTCTAGATGTGATCTAGACCTTCCATCATAAGCCTAAGAATTTAAATAGAGCTGTTAGAGCATCTTAGAGGGGGATCTTGCATTCTATTCTTTCCAAGAGCCCCCAAGCATGGGATTTCCCTTTGGTGAACTCTCCAAACCTTCCCCCACCTTCTTCCACTCAAACCCACCGATCAAAGCCACCTCCGGCCACCATTGACTCAAAATCCGTCCAAGCTTCATACCCTTCGATCAAGAACGTTTCAAACCGCGACTTCAACTAAGGATGTGTATGAGGACAATCTTCAAGCTCAGAGAAATAAAAACCTTGAAGATCGCACGGTAAAATCTCATGAAATCTCTAGCCCTAGGTCACAACACTGAGTTAAATAGCTTTGCGAAAAACTCTTTTCAAACTGTGAAAACACCTCCCCATGAACTCTATTTATGTCCTTAGCCTAGTTTTAAAATTTCAAACAATTTGGTTAAGAGTAATCTACACAAGCGTATGTTTTATCCACAAGTCCGTTTGACTGCGGGTTTTGATCCCACGGTTCGGATTAGCACCACCGTTCGATGATTGCTGGCATGGTTAAGTAATACAGCGGCCCACGGTGTAATCATTGTGCCGTCGCGCAATCATTGCCCCGCAGTTTGGGGAGCGAATCCCATCTCGCCACGTGCCCCACCGAGCCGCCATCGCCGCTTATTTATTGTAAATTAATTTTAAATGTTTTTTAAATCAGATTTACTTTAAATATTTTTTATAAATTATTTTCAAAATAAACATATACATATTATATATCAAATTTTTCAAAAAATTACCCCCTTTAATTTAAAAGTAAAATGAGTTTAAAATATTAAATATATTTTAAATTATTTTAATCATTAAATACTTGGTATTTTTTAAGTTAATAATTAATTATAAAGAATTAAAATAGTTAATAAAATCTAAAATTTTATTTTAGTATATTTTATTATTTCAGATAAATATTTAAGGTATATTTATTTTTAAATTTAAGTTAATTTAAAATATATTATTTAATTTTTTTAAAAAAAGAATAACCTTTAGATATTAATACATAATTACTATTTAATTAACATTTATTGATAATAATTATTCTATTTCAAAATAACAAAAAAATTATTTACAAAATAAAAAAAAATTATGATTTAATTTTAAATTAAGAAATATCCTTACTTTAAGTATTTTTTGATTAATTAAGTAATTAAATTCATAATTAATGATTAAATAAATTTAAAAATCAAATATTTTGCCAAATATTATAAAAATTCTTTCTTAATTTTTTTTAAAAAGTGGACCTTTAATATTTAATTTAATTTAATTTAATAATTATTTTTAAGTATGAATTATTTTAAATAGCTTATATTTACTTTAAACATTAAATATTTATAATCATTTCATTTAAATTAGAAAAATTCATGTAATATCTTAAAATTTTTCAAAAAATTAAGTGTTTTTATTTAAAATTACTTTCAGATGTTAAGAAACTAATTAATAATTAATTATTTAATTACTTAAATACTTAAATTCTATTTAATAAATATTATATTAAATATTTTTAAATTAAAAATTTACTATTGAAACTATTTTCAAAAATCTCTTTGGGTGGTTAGCGGACCTCTCATTAAATCCTTTAATTTTGAGATGTCAATTTGAAATTTCAAACATGGGTTATGCATATGAATAGAATTCATAGGGGAGGATTAGTGAGTGATTGATTCCAATCATTCACTAATCACATCGTTAATCATATTTAATTATTGTTTATTCTTGTTTTACATGTGTAGGATACACGAGCACTTAGTCTAGACTCTCTTATTTCTAAGGACATGGTGGTCATAATATGTTGCATTTCCTTTTATGTTACCCTAAGGGTTAGTGATTAACACTTGATTTAAACCAATTTAACGTAGCGACACCCTAAGGACAAACTTAAAGAAATTCTAGGAGCTAGGATACATCTTCGATTGACTTGAAATTTGAAAATTTTTAAACTTAGTGACATCTTAAACCCCCTAAAATTTTCTAGAAATTTTTAGAACTCTTTAAGCTGCTTAATTAACAAACCCTAATTCACCCTTTAATTAAGCCCCGATAACTCTAAGAAAAAAAAAATAACTTCAGAAAATTCTAATAAATTCAAATTAAATCTAAAAATTATCCATATTATATAAAACTCTCTAGAATTCAATTCTTAAACTCAGAAAATTAAGCTCCTTAATTGGACCTTAATTTAATTTTGATTGAAAATCACTCCTTTAATTAAATTAAATAATTAAAAATTATTATACATTTTAAATTTTTTTCAAACACTTGGGAACTCTTCCTTAGGTCATTCCTTATCTTTGGAGGTGATCCCAAGAGACTTGGAGCTGATTTAGATCAAAATCCCTAAAACACCCTTAATTACACAATTTTAATAATTCATTAAATACCTAAACATTGAAAAATCATAACTAATTCTAGAAAAATCTAAATTGGATAAACTAAAAAGCATTCAACTATGATTAAAATATAATATTTATTAAAAATATGAACTTTCCAGAAATCAACCTAGATTAAAAAGTCAACCCTCATGTCAACCGTAGTTCAATAACTAAGGCTCCAAACTTCTAAAAATCATAACTTTGCGTAAAAAATTTTAAATATAGAAAACTCAATGTCTAACTATTCCTTATAAGGTCCAATATTTAATAAAAATGTAGGACCCCAAATCCTAGCATGTTTCTAAAAGTCACCTTTTGGACCCCTTTGACTTAGCGGGTAGGATGACCCCGAACCTTCTAAAATCTGTTAATTCAACTTAAACTTCAGAGAATATTACCCTAAACATTAAAACTGACCAACCAACTAAATCAATTAAAATTGACCCCAAGATATTAATATTATTAATAATTAATATTAATAATCATAACTAATATTAACACAAAACTAAAATAAAATAAACCTAATCATTACCTTTGTGAAGATCGGGCAAAGGGGTGAATGGGCTTATGGATGGGTAGAGAGGGCTATCGGTTGGAGTTTGCAAATGAGAAAGGGAGCGGCTCATGTCAGAGGAGATGAAAACGAGAAGAGCAGGTTCGGTCGAACGCCGGAAGTAAGTTAGAGGTCGGAGCCTTGAGGAAGTGGGAAGAGGGATTTTGCTTGGAAGAGGGAGATCAGTCAGGTAGGGATTTGATTGGTTGAGGTAAGTCGGTGTGAGAGGATGCCTTCTGAATGAAGTGGTCGGGTTGGCTTGAGGAGGTTCGTGGTCGGTTTCATTTAGAGCAGGCGGCAGTAAATTGGGATAGGTGAAAGCATCAGAGGCTTGCAAAGAGGGGAAGAGGTGTCGGTCTCGAGCCGGCTTTCTTCAGGTGGAATCGACGGGAGGCTTGTGAGGTTTGGTGGAGGCCATGTGGGTTGAGTCGGAGGAGCAGAGGATTCGGCTATAGCGGCAGTATAATGCAAAGAGGATCATGGCTTGTGAACAGAAGGTCGGAAGTCTCGGCAGTGGGAGAGTTCGTGTGTGTGGAAAAGAAGAAGAATGAAAGGCCTCACTTCATCTTCGTTTTATCAGCAACAGGAGGCTGTGATCGAGGCGAGTGCCGGAATAGCTGAGGATTTTGCGGAGAAGCGACGCGAACGACGTTGAAGGAATAATAATTCAGCGGGATATCTTGCGGATTTTCCGGAGATTCGAGTGGCACTTCGACGGATACAAGGTTTGAAATTTTTCTTTTTTTGTTCTTTACACAAAGGTCAACAATTGGTAGTGTAAATTAGGATGCTTGGCTTAAGATGTAATCAACCCCCCTCGAGGGGCAACAAACCAAGGACCTTGACACTCTCTTGCTTCGACAAGGGGAATACAATGTTCTTGTGATGGAGACCACCTTGAACTCCATAGGCACGTTTTGACAGATTTGTTGCCGTAGTGGCAGCCTTGACAATATGGTGAATGGTTTAAAAATGAAACTTTTTCATGAAGTTCACGTCCATCTCATTCTTATGGAAATGTTGCCTATCCTCTCAAGCCTTCTCTTATAGATTTTTTATTTGCATCTATGCCTCCTTTAGGCCTAAATAATGTGCTTGCAGACAACTAACTCTTTTACTTCCTCAATGATTAGATCTTCATGACCTTTAATTAGTTTGCATCTTTTGCAAGTTCTCTTTGTAGGTCTCATTGGACTCAAAAATGCATATTAGAGGCATACACCTCTTCCCAACTATGTTTAGATAAGGAGGTGTTCTCCATTGTGCATTTTCCTCGTTGCTCTCTAACATAGGAGGCAGTGCTCAATAGCTTAGGTGGAGCCTAACTTGCTCCACATCAACATCACTAAGATCCTTCACATGCTCTCCAATTGCTTTAGAAGGAGCTTAGACATCACTAAAATGCAATCAAGAGTCGAAGGATGGTTCTCCTCACTTGTGAGAGCCACCCCTTTGTTAGTGGAAATTATCGTTCCTTCCTTTGTTGCCTCGTGTTGCTTGCTTGTTGGTGAATTCTTCATTAATCATTATTAGCTCTTCCCCTTCAGAAGCCACGACATCTTTGGATGAAAAGTTTGTTTTCTTCCTCCTTAATTATTGTAGCCATTGTAGCTATAGCTCTCTGTCATCATCAATGCTTGCAGTCAATGCCTTATCATCTTTGTTGCATGTGGCCTCATCAGCCATTGACATTACTTTGTCAAGAAATAATTTTATATTATTATTGTTATTATCTTCAACAAGAAGAATATCATCAACAAGATGCATGCACCAGGGTACATCTTGCAAATGTTTAATACGAACATGCATGACTAAAGAAAAAAGATATGGGCTTTTGATCCTTGATACAATCAACTGAAATTAGAAAATACTTGGTTAAACCACTTTGTGTTTGAACACAAGTAATAGCTCCTGCAAACATATCCTTAATGACTTGAGTATAAGCATTATCAACTCCTTTCTTTTCTAAAACTCTCCATAACACTTGTCTTGAAACTTTATTATAAGCTTTCTCTAAATCAATAAATACCATCTTGGGCCTTTATCTCATGAACTTAAAATATAAATATTAATATGTTTCTCAATTTTGGCTGAAACATGTGACATTATGAAATGGCCAATAACGGGAGCTAGAATATATGGTAAGACATAGCTGGAAGTATATAGACATTTAGACGTAGCTTCGGAATGTTGGGAGTTTCTGGCTTTCTGAATCTGGCTGGCCAATTTTATTGAGATAAGGAAAGCTATTTTGAGCGAATCTGTTTATAATCTTGGAAATGGTAGGAGAATTCCAAGGCGCGATACATGGCTTGAAATCTATATCTTAGTTCTATTATATTTTAACTTTAATATCTATACTACTGCCTAACATTTGTGATTATATGAAGACTAGGTGGTACTGGAAATTTGAAATTTAATCTAACGTGTAGAAGTCAAAATCATGAGTTTTCCTTAATTTTGGTTTTTAGAGTATAATTTTTCTTGAATTATGGAGGTCAACCTTAGAGTCTAAAGGTTTTCATTTGAGTAGATCTAAAACCGAATACATGGAGTTTAATTTTAGTAGTAATAGTACTAGTGGGAGATTTGTGACTTTGAGCGATCAAGTCATTAATAAGAGTACACATTTTATATATCTTGGGTCTATTGTTCAGAGTGATGGTTAAATAGAAGGGGATATTATTAGTAGAATTCAAGTTGGATGGATGAAGTGGAGGAATGCATCGGGCTTGTTGTGTGATAGAAAAGTACCACTCAAACTTAGGGAAAAATTTTAGAAGATGGTGGTTAGAGCTGCAATGATTTATGGTGTAGAATATTGGCCATTAAAAGAGAAGCATAATATAAAGTTATGTGTTGTAGAGATGAGGATGCTCAGATGGATGAGTGGCTTTACTCTTAGAGACAGGATACAAAATGAGCATGTATATGAAAAGGTTGGAGTAGCTCCAATGAAAGATAAGATTAGAGAGAGTCTCCTTATATGATTTTGGTCACATAAAATGACAGTCTTCTTATGACCTGGCTAGGATAGTAGATGTATTAGACTTAACCTATGTTTAAAAAGGTAGATGTAGACCTAAAAAGACTTGGTTAGAAAATATTAGAAATAACTTTTCTTTGTTAGATCTAAATGGGATTTTGACTCTTAATCGGACAAAATGGAGATAAAATGATTCATGTAGCCAACCCTACGTGGTGGGATAAATGCTTAATGTTGTTGTTGTATTAAAAAAATATAAAGAAATAGCATCATAAGTGACATAATGTGATACGCTCATATATGAAATGATTATTGCCCTTGTTTACATCCACATCGAAGTAGAAAAAATGCTCTAACAGTTGGTGTTTATCTCATCTTTCATAATTTGCATAACGCATGCTTGAAATACTTATATGACTGAAACGACATTGGTTTTCTGCTTTTGTAGTGTTATTATACTAATCAACTCTACTATTTGCAGGATTATTATAACAGATGTTCTTGGGGGTGATGTCCAGTTTGATTTCTACCACCGCTGGTTCGATGCAATCTTTGTTGCGAGTGCTTTTCTCTCGTTGCTACTATTGACTGCACAACATAGTTCTCGCCAAGCAGACAAGCACCCCATTGATTAAGTTCATCGCTGTAAATATGTACTAGCTCCTTTATTGGGTTATCATAGTTTTTTTTTTTTTTTTTTGCTAATAACTCATCAGTAATTTTATAAGGGAGGGAAGAAGGTTTGGACGTGTGGCTTTGAGAAGATTTATATATAAATTGTGCCAACTTTTATAAATTTATTTGCATGGCTCGCATTTGGTAGGTCAGTTCCAAGGAAATGCATTCACATTACAGCAAAAAAACGCCAATCTTGTTCACTTTACAAATCCATATTAATTTGAGTATTTTCTTTTCCATCCCAATTTTATTTATTTGTCCATTGTTAGCATTTGGATTTAGGGCTTTGAAGATTCAGAAGATAAGAGTATAAATGATTTTTTGAGGAGATGAGTTAGGGAATTTAAAGAACTAGAGTGAAAGCAGTTTATCTTCGAGTTTCAAGAGTTAAGCTACACTGCTTGTATTCTTTACAATTCCAAAGACTCCTACAGGAATGATGTGTTATGCCGTAAGTTTTATTTTTATCCTATGAAAAAATGCATGTTAAACAATTTTAGTTAAAAAATATTCAATATTTATGGGTTGTTTCAGTGGGAGGTTTTGTGAATTTTATATATGTTTTTTTTGTTTTTTGTTTTTTTGCCTTGTTTTTCTTTTATAAAGAGAGAGATACTAATAATCAAGGCTTTTAAAACCGGACCGGACCGGCCGGTTCAACCGGTTGAACCGCGAACCGGCTAGCCGGCCGGTTAAGGTTCAAATGAGAACCGCTTTCACTGAGAACCAGGATAAACCCGTTCGAACCGGCGGTCCGACCGCCAAACCGTCGAACCGGTTCCGGTTTTTGATAACCGGCCGGTTCGGATCTAGATCCAACGGCAGCGATTTGAGGAGGGAAAGCTAATACGACGGAGATGAAAAAAAAACCCTCATTCGCATCCCGCTCTCGACTCTTCGGCTTCGAGCGACAGGAAAAAAAAAATCTCATTCGCCGCTCTCGACTCACCGTCTCCATTCTTCTCCTTCGCGAATCAAGAAGCCAACCCCATATCCTCTTGCAGGCGTACTAGTTCGTGAAACCACAAGCCAACCACCGAACATCCTGATTTGTTTCAGAATGAAGTCTTTAATCTGTATAGATTTCTTGCACATGCTTTTTTATGCATTTAAGTTCCTTTTGAGAATGTTATTATTGTTAAAAAAAAGTTTGCTAAAAATTTATTTGATGATTTTTTGAATAAAAATTCAATGATTTTCTGTGAGAAAATTTGTTGATGTCTTGATAGTTGTTAGTTGTATATAAGTGTGTGAGCATAGTCAAAACACTATCTCAAATGAAGACCAAATATTGCCAATTATAAGCTTATAGATTTTAAATCCTCTGCTAGAATTAAATATCTGATTATTTTTTAAATATAATAAATATTTATTACGTCATCCGGTTCGACCCCGGTTGAACCATCGAACCGCTAACCTCTTATTTTTCCGGTTCATTGTCCGGTCCGATTTTCAAAGCCTTGCTAATAATGCTTGTACCAATGAAGTTCTTAAGTGATGTGAGATTAAACAGATGACTTGATATTATGAAGCCATAATATATGTAGTATATATTTTTAAATAGGTTTTTTTTTTTATTAATTCTGTACAAATATGAATACTATTTATTTTTTAAGTAATAATAATAATTTATTTATTTATTTGTACATATATTATAAATTTTTTTAATTAAAGATAATTATTTAACATAAAGTATTTAAAGATATAAATTTAAACTATATATAATTGTATTTATGAAGCCATAATATAATATTATATACTAAATTTATAATTGTATATAATATATAACATAAATTTATAAATTTATATGTGAATTAATTTTAAATTAAATGTGAATAAAATTTAAAAATTGACTGTGTTTATTTTGAAATTACAGAAATTATGTATTCATATATGCATATATTAGAAAATTTTGACCAAAATTATTATTTTTTGTTAATGAGTATATCACTATTATTCCGTTTTGATAACATCTAAATAATTTTAATGTTTATTACATTAATTTTAATTTAATCCTGATCAAATTATTAAACCTTAAATCTCTGCTTTTAATTCAATGTCCCATCCGATTTTAACAATCTTGACTCTCAAATGTCCACTGAAGCATTCATTGCGTTCATTCAGAGCTGTTCATCAGATGTTCATTTGGAGTAATTACTTGGGCGTCGATTCAAACTGTCCAGGAGGAATTATGAGATAATTGAGCCAATGAGTTGTTCTGAGTCAAGTGGAGTTTTATCTTGTCTTACGTGTCCCATCTTGATATCGGAGAAATTATTGGGTTCGGATATCGGACACAGCTTACTGTTTCGTACTTCACAGTAAGAGCTCCCTTCTTCTCCGTTCTTCGTACGCGCGATGGTTTCGCGGAATCAAAGTTGTCTCCCTCTCGCGAAGGAGAAATTATTCTGTGTGGAAACCGATCACAACGATGTGTTCGGTCTGTAACAGTAGCCAATAAAAACATAACGCGTGGCGTGCTTAGGTGGAAAGTTAAGGCCCGACTCGTTTGTATTTTCGAGAGTAAATAATCCGAGACCCGCCCAGTATATACAATTAAAAAGGCGGAAAATTTTAACATTTTCCAAATTCGACATTTCGGCCATTCGCTCCATTTCTCCTGAGCTTCCAGCAAAAAACTCTCGCTGAATTCCTCCGGCAATCTCTTCTTCTCATCATGGACGTGGAAAAGGATTCACCTGCAAAGAGAAAGGTGCAAAAATTCTTACATTGACATAAAATGAATTACGGATATCTTTGGTATTCAACGCGTATTTGCTGAAGAAACCAAAAAATAAATTTAAATTATTCCTATTAACTATAAAAGTTTAAATTTATCTCACCATTTTCGTTCTTTCTGCGTATTTTCTTTGTACCC
Organism: Dendrobium huoshanense; assembly: GCA_016618105.1. NCBI lineage: Eukaryota > Viridiplantae > Streptophyta > Magnoliopsida > Asparagales > Orchidaceae > Dendrobium > Dendrobium huoshanense. The sequence continues at coordinate 23,151,213 of CM028345.1, forward strand.
AATGTGTATAATCTGCGTAAATTTCACTTATTTTCTGCGTATATGTTGAAGAAAAAACCTAACTTTTTATAATAAGTGTTTTTGATCTTTAAATCATAAAACTAAACTTCCAATAAACAAAAATGATTAATGTACCATAAACCATAGATTTCTGGTGATATTTTTCTCATCCTTTGCGTACATTGCGTATGGTATGCGTACCCATCGCGTATGGTATGCGTACACAACGCGTATGGTATGCGTACCCGTTACGTTTGGTATGCGTACACGTTGTGTATAATATGCCTATTTTTTGTTGCGTTTTTTATGCGTACTTATAATATGTTTCTTTAAATTAATTATAGTTTCTTATTCTACGCAGATTTACGTCCGTCCTATATCATATAGATGCTATGTTTCAACTTTCAGAACAATGTGTGATACATTTTCAGATATAATTCCTGTTGAAATTGAAGAAAAATTAAAGGAACTTAATATTTATCAATTTCTTCAATTTCCTGGATTTGAGCAAAACGCCCCACTTATCTACCAGCTGCTGACAATGTGGAACATTGAAAAGCAAAGCTTCATTATAGAGGGCCATGTTGTCCCTTTCACAGCTGATGAAGTGACCCTCCTGACTGGACTACCAAATAGAGGTGAGGAGATTACTTGGATGACCTTGCCGACTTCAACAATCAGCTCAAAGGATATTAAGACTGAAATATTTGAGTTGACTAGGGAAAGCTCCCCAGATACCATGTTGAAAACATTTATTATATATTTGTGTTCTAATTTATTTTTTCAACAAAGCAACTTTAAAGTTTCTAAGATGCTTAAGACAATAGCAAATAATGTTGATGATTTTTCATCAATTAACTGGGCATGGGCAATTTGGGAATGCCTGGTTGAAGATTTTAATAATGTATCTATGAAGATCTCAAAAAACAGGCCAGCGGGTTATGTCAATGGATTTGTGTCACTGCTTATTGTGAGTGCTAAAACAATTCTTATTAAACATTTTAATTGACTGATTGTTTTGCTAAAACTAACTGAGAATATCTAAATTTTATGCAGGTTTGGTTCCTGGAGCACACTTCCATTCATCTCCCAAAGTATCCTGACAGAAGGCCCCGTTTCCTTCGATGGTCTGATGATATTGTATATAACACTGAGAAGACTGCCAAATTATTTGTTAATTTAAAGAGAAGACAGGTATTTATTGTGAAAAGTTTTATATATTACTTACATATTGCGTACGGTTTGCGTATACTATGTGTATGTCTTGCGTACGTTGTGCGTACGGTATGCGTATATAATATGTATATATTACGTACATGATTGCGTTTAGATTGCGTATTTATTTGAGAATAATTTTTCACAGACTTTTGTTGACATCCAAGGAGTAACCCCTGAAGAATGTGATCTCTTGGGTGTAAAGAAATATCCATCAACCTCTCTTTCATCCATTCAAACTAACACACCTGAACATCATCTCCCCTCACAATCTCCTCTGCAGCCCAAATCCACCTTGAAAACCCAACCCCAACCCCAACCCCAACCTCAACCCTTAGATGAACTTGAAAATAAAATAATAGGGATTGTGTAGGAGTCCATGGTCAACCTCTTCCAGGAATTTGAAGCTAGAATGATGAAGAATTTTGAACAAATTGTGAAGAGAGTTGATCTTATTGATGAGAAGCTCCAACATTGCATTGTCCAAGAAATTTTTAAGCCTGATCAACAAGCTGCTCCCTCCTCCTCATCATTCATTCCTCATACAATTCCATTCCCCAACAATATTCGGATATCATCTGAACACACCAAGACCGACGCCCCAGAAAAAATGAATGATGTTGAGATGACCCAGGTTGCTGAAAGGGTTAGCAAAAAGAATAAATTAGAGAGAAAATCAAGCCAAAAAAGAAGAAGAAGCAGAAAAGGGTACACCACATCCCTGAAAAAATTGCCCAAGAAGAACCTATTAAAGAAGTTCCCCCGCAAGAAGATCCTATTAAAGAAGCTCCCCCCAACAAGAACAGTCCCAAGAAGCTGCCAAAGAAGATCCCCCCGAAGAAGAACATGTCAAAGAAGCTCCCCCCCAAGAAGAACAGTCCAAAAAAGCTCCCCCCCAAGAAGAACATTCCAAAGAACCTCCCCCACAAGAAGAACAGTCCAAAGAAGCCCCCCCACAACAAGAACCTTCGAAAGAAATTGTTCCATTCCAAAAAGTTCCCCATAAAGTTCCTCAAACTACGGAAATAATCAATGTTGATGATGTTGTAATAAAGGGTTACCCTGCAAGTCCCACAGTTAATTACAAAGGCGTGGAAATGTTGAGTCCAGCGCAGGAAGTTTTTCTTCGGGAAAACATAAAGAAATATCTTGACAGGTATTTTATTTTAGTATAATGCGCGTATGGTATGCGTATTACGTGCGTATGGTTTGCATCCTTTGTGCGTACGGATTGCGTATTTAATGTGTTTTTTATACGTATAATGCGCGTACCTTATGCATATTTTTTGTTTAAATATTTCAATAGCATGTGTGTATTTGAATCTGGAAACGTCATGATTTTAAGACGCATGATCGACGAAATATTATCAGACAGTTACCTGGACAATGACCATATTGATGCTTTTGCCATTTTATTAAATGAGAAGTCTAAAATTTCACCAGATCAGTATCAAAAATATCTATACATCTCACCAATGTATTGGGTTAGTATACTAGTTTATTTTATATATAATTTTTTATTTGAACTATTTAATTCTTATATTTAATTGTTTGCATCATTACAAGGTAAAGGATGTAAAATCAGTGTTGTTCCTCGAGCACATAGACTACAAATCTGTTCAGTCAAGCAGTATTATAATTAATCCAATTATTCACGGAGAGCACTGGACCCTTCTAGTTGGTTACATAAAGCAGAAAAGGTGGGAATTTTACGACTCCATACCCAACCCTGTGCATAGAAGTGTTGCTGTGAAGATAGTGAGTTTGATTCTAACCTTGAATTGTTTACAAATTTCGTGATTATTTTTAAGTGACTTAATTCTATTCCATATATTGTTCAGATTGCAAGTTTAAATAAGGATTGCAAAAAAGCCTTTCGTTAAAATATCACTAAATGGAGTTTCAAGACAATGAAGAAGGCGCCAACTCAGACCAACAATACAGATTGTGGTATGTTCGTTTGCAAATACATGGATAATATTGTTCGACAAAATAACTCCGGCTGAATGCAGAGAACGGATTGGCAAGAAAAAATGCCCAAATATAGAGCTGAATTTGCATACGGATTATTTTGTGCTGCAATGAAATGAACTTTTATATTTTAAATTTATGTACATAACTGGTATATTTTCCTTGTAATTAAGAAAGATTCTATGTGTTGAATATAATGTTTCTCATCATTGATCATTCATTTAAATCGATTAAGAAATTTATACTGAGGAATTTAAATTATGCACTCTATACGCGAACCATATGCATTTCAGACGCAGCTCATACAACGTATATACGCAGACAATGGTTCATGGTTTTTTAATCAATAATCCAATTAATTCGAATGCAACTCTCTATCAATAAAACTAGTAAGGATCGTCGAATATAGGGTTTTCCACCGTTGATCATTAATTCAAATCGATTAAGAAGGTTTTCATTAAGGTTTTATGAATACGCAGAGTATACGCATTGCTTACGCGATCCAGACGCAGGTAATACGCATGACATACGCATAAGGCAGTTCTTGGTTTTTTGATAAAAAAATCAAAATAATTAGAATTTAAATGATTCGATGCATTCTTTCGGTATGAAACATTCAAATACTCATTTTAGCATCGTTTGAAAATGATTTGTATGAATTTCCCAATGAGACTTGATGGTTGTGTACACCCTTGTGCTACACAAGTGATGGTTCTAAAGTGTGGGTGCTTTGCTCCTATGGTGGAGCATTCATTAGAGTATGTGGAGTGGAGTCAAATTAATTTGAATGCAACTCCCTATCAATAAAACCAGCAAGGATCGTCGAATATAGGGTTTTCCACTGTTGATCATTAATTCAAATCGATTAAGAAGGTTTTCATTAAGGTTTTATGAATACGCAGAGTATACGCATTTCTTACGAGCTCCGGACGTAGGTAATACGCATGACATACGCATAAGGCAGTTCTTGGTTTTTTTGATAAAAAGTCAAATTAATTAGAATTTAAATGATTAGATGCATTCTTTCGGTATGAAACATTCAAATACTCATTTTAGCATCGTTTAAAAATGATTTGTATGAATTTTCTAAAGAGACATGATGGTTGTGTACACCCTTGTGCTACACAAGTGATGGTTCTAGAGTGTGGGTGTTATGCTCCTATGGTGGAGCATTCATTAGAGTATGTGGAGTAGAGTCAAATTAATTCGAATGCAACTCCCTATCAATAAAACTAGCAAGGATCATCGAATATAGGGTTTTCTACCGTTGATCCTTAATTCAAATCGATTAAGAAGGTTTTCATTAAGGTTTTATGAATACGCAGAGTATACGCATTTCTTACGCGCTCCGGACACAGGTAATACGCATGACATACGCATAAGGCAGTTCTTGGTTTTTTGATAAAAAATCAAATTAATTAGAATTTAAATGATTCGATGCATTCTTTTGGTATGAAACATTCAAATACTCATTTTAGCATCGTTTGAAAATGATTTGTATGAATTTCCCAATGAGACTTGATGGTTGTATACACCCTTGGGCTATACAAGTGATGGTTCTAGAGTGTGGGTGTTATGCTCCTATGGTGGAGCATTCATTAGAGTATGTGGAGTGGAGTCAAATTAATTCGAATGCAACTCCCTATCAATAAAACCAGCAAGGATCGTCGAATATAGGGTTTTCCACCGTTGATCCTTAATTCAAATTGATTAAGAAGGTTTTCATTAAGGTTTTATGAATACGCAGAATATACGCATTTCTTACGCGCTCCGGACGCAGGTAATACGCATGACATACGCATAAGGCAGTTCTTGGTTTTTTGATAAAAAAATCAAATTAATTAGAATTTAAATGATTCGTTGCATTCTTTCGGTATGAAACATTCAAATACTCATTTCAGCATCATTTGAAAATGATTTGTATGAATTTCCCAATGAGACTTGATGGTTGTGTACACCCTTATGCTACACAAGTGATGGTTCTAGAGTGTGGGTGTTATGCTCCTATGGTGGAGCATTCATTAGAGTATGTGGAGTGGAGTCAAATTAATTCGAATGCAACTCCCTATCATTAAAACCAGCAAGGATCGTCGAATATAGGGTTTTCCACCGTTGATCCTTAATTCAAATCGATTAAGAAGGTTTTCATTAAAGTTTTATGAATACGCATATACACATTACTTACGCGATCCCTACGCAGGTAATACGCATGACATACGCATAAGGCAGTTCTTGGTTTTTTGATAAAAAAATCAAATTAATTATAATTTAAATGATTCGATGCATTCTTTCGGTATGAAACATTCAAATACTCATCGTATTCGATTAGGAATGTTTACATGGGTATAAGTATAATACGCACTATTTACGCAAACTAGACGCGTTAAGGACGCAGATTATACGCATAAAATACGTAAACGGCTGCATTTTCTTATATTCAGCAATAAATTCATTTAAAGCAATAATGTTACTTCAAAACATTATGAAATGCAATAAAGGAGATCATAAATTCATAATGGGTTAAAATTATTTTGTAATAATTGAAAATATATTGCATTTTCAGAAACATAGAATAAGCGATATGTATATGTTTTTATACGCGCGGTATACGCGGGACATACGCAAATTAAAATTGACAGCTAAAACAAATATTCTTACAAATAAATATCCATCAACAAATATTCTTACAAATAAATATCCATCATACAAATATTCTTATAACATAGATTTCTCTGTTTTAATGATATCCATCATCAACTTCAGGTATTTTGCTGATGGCTTTTTAGAACGTACACCTGTTATGTGTTCCTCAGTGAAGCATTTGGGTATGCTTGTGAAATTAGAATGCTTTGCTCGCTTTACTGATGGTTGACTGGACGGTTCCCCGGCTATGAAATCGTCTGTCATGCACTCAGGCATGCTGGTGAACTGCTGTACTGATGCCTGACTAGACGGGCATGCTTGTGATATGAAATCCTCCGTGAAGCATTCGAGCATTCTTGAGAAATTGTACTGCTTAGCTGGAGATGCTTGACTGGAATGTACAGCATTTATGAAGTCCTCAGTGAAGCATTCGGGTATGCTTGTGAAATTACACTGCTGATCTGAGGGTTGCTTGGAGTGTACAGAATTTATGAAATCCTCAGTTAAGCATTCGGGCATGCTTGAAGGAGTCTCAAATTTTGTTGTGTATTTCTTCATTGGTGGTTTCCCTGTTAAAAAAATTAATAACAATATGTCAAAATATGCAATAAAAAAAATTATTCAGAAAATAAAATATCATACTCTTTGTGTTTTTTTCCCAGTAGCTTTTCAGCCTAGCATTGGATATGCCTTTAGGCCTACGCTTTAAAGGGTCTTTCAGTTGTACACTACCACCCTGTGTAGTCTTGTATGTCTTTCTCTTCCCAAAAACAACCAAATCGAGTTTTACAGATGTATCCTTCATCGCAGCCATTAGGAATTCTTCACCACCCTCATTCAGCTGCGCTCGTATGCTCATTTCATATGCAAACCTGCTGATATAATTTCTAAATATGAATCCACTACTAGCTTCAGAGCTATTCTGAGAATTTTCTTTTAAATTTAGACCAACATATATATCTTGTCGAGCTCGTGCTGACCATCGCAACAGTAGGTACTTCTCAGGGATTTTCCCAATAGCCATTTGCCTCAAAACTATTATGCAGTGAGAACACAATAAACCCATCATTTCAAACTTTCTGCAGGAGCATTGAATGTTACTATTTTGTGCATCAAAATCAACAACCCATGGTTTAGAATGATCCTTGGTCTCTATGTAATAGACAAAAAATTTAGAAGAATCACTAGACTCAAGCTCTACACTCATTACACCTACACCTTGTAAAAATTCTTGTTCAAAAAATGAATATAGTTTCTTTGAATAAAATTGAGCAGCTTGCTTTAATATTGAGCAATTTTTTATTACAGGTTCTATTTCGGAGTGGCTGCATCTATAATCCTCATCCTGTTCATTCCGGTGCCAATTCCTCATCAAGTTCTCTAAACCCAAAAAGCAATCAGTTATAGAACTTGTGGGCTTAAAAATGCCATGACACACATTATTAGTAGACTCGCTACGTTGTGTGGATAGAATGTCCATGCTAAAATAATCCTTATTGAAGGCAGTTGACCACTTATTCCTTATCCTATAAAGATCCTGCAACCAAACATGATCTTGGAGGTTCCCTTGTATGATCAATTCAGCCCATGCATTCTCAAACTCCTCCTCAGAGTCACATCTGCTCAAACACTTATTGAAGAGGCCTTTGACTTTGTTGTTGGTATTGTAGCATGATACTTTTGATGGAGCCTTTTTTCGGATATGCCATTGGCACAGTCTATGACGACTGTGAGGTAGTGCAACTTCTATGGCCCTAGCCATTGCCTGGTCTTGATCTGTATATATTGTTATTGGCTGTTTATCACCCATCATTCGAACAAAAGTTATAAACACCCACGTAAATGATTCAATTGTCTCTTCGGACAAGAAGGCCACCCCAAGCAAAATATTTTGCCAATGATTGTTAACCCCAACAAATGGTGCACATATCAAATTATACTTATTAAGCCTATAACTTGTATCAAAAATTACCACATCACCAAAATAGTCATAATCTATCTTACCAATCGCATAAACCCAAAAAAAATTTAACAATCTATCAAATTCATCCTTCTGGACATCCCAAGAGAACATGTTATCATTAAGTTGTCGTTCTTTAAATAACTCAATCAAAGTATTAGTGTCCCCAAGTTCAATCTTAGCTCTTTTTATTTTTTGAATAAAGTTGTACGCATCCCTCCTTGTGAATCCAATATTTTCGACACCTCCAACTTCATCAGTAAGGAAGGAAAATGCATCAATTGTTCTTATCCCAGCATCTGTCATTGCTTTAAGAACAGAAGCTTTTTCATCACACATATTCCTGCATGATCTAAGAAGATGTCGGTCTTCTGGCCTAGGCAAATCATGATTGTGATTTTCAATAAATTTTTTCACTTTCCAATATCCAGCTTCATCCACTGTAAACCTAACCATAGCTGGATAACCAGTTCGAGTATCTGATCTTCGATATTTCCTTTGGATATTAAGATCAGACAACTTCTTGAAACCAGCTTTTGAACAAACAAAGTCCTTGTATTTTAAATTTCTGGAATTTGTCAAGTAACTGTGATGATCCTTACGAACACTAAAACCAAGATCATATCCATAAGAACGATAAGCTTCGTATGCTTCTTTCTCATTAACATAAACATCCTGAGAAATACGTAATAAGTGAATGGTAAAATACGTAACCAATACGCAACATATACGCAAAAGATAAGCAGCAATTAAGAAACACATACGCAATGTATACGCAATGTATACGCAATATATACGCAGAAAATATTCAATGTATATCAAATAGAAACACAATACATACGCAAATAATACGCAACAAACCTTTGAAATAAGAAAATCGAACTATAAAATCCTTATTGTAGCCTAGATCAATAATGCTTTAGAAGAAGAGAACATCGAGTATTCTTTTTAAATCAATTACAATTTTACATTATGCACATTGTTGATAAAAAACCGCATCTTTGTTAAACACAATAAATGCACAAAGAAAACTTGGAAGGAGGCGAACTTTACCGAGATGCTGAACTTTTCGTCCAGTCCTACTGGTTCTACGTGTTCTGCTTCATGTGCGCTTGTTTCCGGGACGTCGGCATTCTCCAGGTTATCGGCTTCCTCCGAGACCTGCGAAAATATTGTCTGCTCATAAAAACCAACATCCTCCTCCAGATCAATCTCCATCTTCATCGGCATTTTCTCTGCGAAATTTTTGGCTTCTCTGCAAAAATTTTGGCTCTAAGCTTTATATATTGCGGTGATTTGCGCGCGCCTTAAATTCTGAGTAAAGAAGCGCCAACCTAAATCTCCCGGGTTGGGCTGGAAGACGGGTCGGGTTTACGAGGTTTACGCAAGTCAATTGACTGTTTAACCCTTTCCATGTAAGCAACCGAACACATCATTGTGATCGGATTCCACACGCAATAATTTCTCCTCGCGAAGCCGAAGCCTTCTCTCCCAGCTCCTTCTATTCACACGAGCACAGAAGGAGAACCCTGATCTCGCCGCCTCCATTCATGGCATCCAGGGATCTAACGCCCTCAACCCTTCGTATCCCCTCGCTCGCGTGGACAACAGCACTAGTCGGATCCCTCACTTCCTCTGCCCTAGCCGACGTCCGGTACCTTCTTATCTTTTGATAACTTCTTCTACATCCTCTTCATCATCTTTTTCTTCATTCCTTCACTTTTTTTTTCTCCCAATCTTTTCCTCCTCTCATTCTTGAATTTTATTTTTGCATTTAAATAATGCATCGGAAGGGGTAATATGAGATTTTCTTGTTAAAATCTGAAACAAATTGTTTTCCATCCTCTCTTGATAATTAGGGAAGTGATGAAGATCTGTGAGAAATGTGGTTGCCTAATATATAAATGACTTGTCTATACCTACATATCAACCATTTCCTATGACTATCCTTATGAGTTCTCTCTTGATGGAATGCTTTTGTTTAGATTCAAATGCATGAGGTTTCTTCCGTTTGAAAGTTTCAGCATTAAAAGTTGGCTTTTACAGTATCTTTTGAAAGGATGTTTTTAGTTTTGATGAATTTGTAATGTGTGGTGATTTTATATATAGTATCCAACACCCTTTCATGAATATTTATGAAATAAAAACAATTTACCCATTAAAAAATCCACTGTTCACTCACGTGATCTTCTTTGGTGAATGAAGACAATTTTCAATTGAAGCTCATAGTACTCATAGAGCTGCCTGTAAGATCTGCTTTGTCTCCGTCTAGAATTCATACATAGTTACCCTTAATCAAATGCCATTGTTTCTCTGCATGTTTTTTTGTAATTATTTCTATTTATACGTAATTAAGATTCAATGCTGTGTCAACATTTTTTGTTTTTGTTATAGAGATACTTCAAAAGAATTTTCAAAATTAGATGCTTTATTTTATGATTATTTCAAATGATATAGTTCTAATTCGAAAGGCAATTAATAAATTTCTGAAAATTATACATATTAGAATAAAAAAAACAAATGTTTATGTACATTTTATTAATTTTATTAAAGATACGGTGTTAATAATCATCTTTTAATATTAATGATATGATGTACATGTTATTTAGAAAGTAGCAAGAAAGTAGTCCCAAACGAAACCTTAAACTCATGGACAACAAGATTAAACTTTGGTTCCGATGTGCAATTATTTTTTTTTGAAACGGTTTTCCACCCGCTGCCAACTCCCAAAGCACTTGGTGGCATGACTAATCCTCGGCTGACCTAGAAAAGGCACCCACTGCAAAAACCTCTCCAAAACCCTTTCATGAATATTTATGAAATAAAGCTATATATATAGTCATGTGCAAAAGAACTTGATTTTTTTTTTCATTACTGCTGCATACAATCCCCTTTCATGATTTATTGCTTATGGATCTTTTTTTGCTTGAATTTGAATTTTATAGTTACAACGATAGTTGAGCCATTAGAAGATGTTGCCGAACTCCATAAAATTCAAAAATATAATGATGTCTGAAAGTGATTTTTATTGCAATTTGTACAGTATGTGTACTATTACAGCAGATTCGTAAAGAAAAAAAAAAAAATCCTCAACAGAATATATAAAATGGCACATATCTTTTTAGGTTATATAATGGACGTGGTTTTGACTGTGTTGACATGGTACGCATGAGGCGAGCACTTTTTTCCAAATTATGTGATTCAATGCGTACGCGAGGATTGTTGTTAGACACAATGAATGTTTGAATCGAGGATCAAGTTGCTATGTTATTACATACAATCGGGCATAGTATTCGTAATTGAGTCATCCAATTTAACTTTCGTCGCTCTGGTGAAATTGTTAGTAGGTACTTCAAAGCTGAATTACATGCTGTAGGGGAGTTACACCATGAGTTTATCAAGCCTCCACTTCCTGAAACCCATATAAGATTAAATCAAGTAATAGGTTCATGCCATTCTTCAAGGTTAATCAATATTTATTCAATTAAAATCTCTCTTTTATTATGATATCTTAAAAATACTTTGTGTCAAATTTAGGATTGTATTGGCGTGATAGATGTAACTCATATTAAAACTAGGGTTCCAAAGGAGAATGAACCCACATTTAGAGGAATGAAACCATGCCCAACACAAAATGTTTTAGCAACATTTTACTTTGATTTGATGTCAACATACATACTTGCTGGTTGGGAAGGCTTCGCTCATGACACAATAGTACATAAAAATATATTAGAAAGATTAGATGGTTTACATGTCTCAGCAGGTAAATATTATCTGGTTGATGGTGGCTACTCCACACGAAATAGTTTTATTTCCTCATATCGTGCCACACGATATCATTTGAAAGGAGTTCAATTCTATTCAACATACAAATTCTAAGGAACTTTTTAATCTACATCATTCCTCATTACGCACAACTATTGAGCGTGCATTTGGTTCCTTGAAAAACCATTTCACAATTATAAAATATGAACCCTACTTTCCTCTACAAACTCAAATTAAAATTGTGATTGTATGTTGCATACTACATAATTGAATAGTTTTATAAGGTGGTGATGAGTTCATTCAATTTGATGATGAACGAGCTAGGAGAAGTCACTATAGAAGAGGAGATCAATCAGCTATAGATGATTCTCGAGAATGGCTAGATAAAAGAGATGAAATTGCTCAATTCATGTGGACTCACATGCAAAATAATGGATACTAAATTTGTTAATTTCCTTTTTATGAATTTACTTGTAACTTACTAATTTCTAGTTTGTGTTTTTTATTGATTACATTGGTTAAGCTTGAATCATATGGTTTTACAACTTCAATGTAATTCTCAGAACTATTATGAGCTATACTTTGATTATTTAAGTCAAATTGTTGTTTGAGCACTTATATACGTATGTTTATTTAATATTCACATGGTTAGGGAAAGTCACTTTGGATCGATCCCCATTTAAGAAGCAATTTTCACCATTCCTAATATTCACCAATGTCTAGTCGTATACAGAGCCATTCATAATTTCTTTCCTGTACAGGACTTAAATTTATTTATCATATTTACTTTAAGGGAGAATGAATTCATCACAAATAGAATTGAACGGTACTTCAAAGCCCATGATGAAAATTTTTTTATGGAGCTTAAAACCTAAGTGGATATCTGGATTGCTTCAAATAATGATGGAATATTTAAATGCAAATATGCGAAGTGCCCAAGGATTTAAAGACATTGTGTATCAAGGTGCCACCCAGAAAATGAAAGAGAAGTTTGGAATAGAGGTGACATGTGAGCAATGCAAGAACCAAATTAGGCATCAAAGAAGTGTTGCAACCCATGACCCCGAGTTTGAGATTTTGATGATGATAAATAATATCGTCTGAATTATCTATTCATTGAATATTATTTTATTTGCTATTGTCCATGAGTACTAACATTTCAGGAAGATCACAAGCTACTCAATACGACAGGAAGACTCAAGAATGGGTAGATTACGAGTATGTGTCTGACAAGGTATGTTGTTATTTATTTTATTTATATTTTCTTGAGACTGGCCACAAAATGCATAAAAGTTTGAGAAACCATGCACACACACAGGGGGAGAGGATTTTTTAAAAGAAAAATTTGGAGATTTTCTTTATCTGTAGATCGTACTGTACGAAGTTATTTCGTACTGTATGATTTGAGCTTGTAGGATGATTCTGTGAATAGATCGTACCGTACGAATAAAAATCATACTGTACGATATGTTCAAATCTAAAACCCTAGCCATCAAATTGACTTAAGTAAGTTTTTTCTCTGCCGTTCGTACTGTACGAAGTATTTCGTACTGTATGATTTATTTTAAATACTTACATAAATTAACCCGTGATTAGTGGAATAATTCAAGGCTTAATTTCAAATTGAATATCATACTGTACGAACACGTCCGTACAACACGATGAATTCTGATCGTCCCGGAGATCGTCCTGGACGATCCATTGTTTTTGCCTTGTCGTACAGTACGATGGAGATCATACTATACGATGAACAGAGACGACTCTTGATCATCCTGGAATTCATCCTAGACGATGCCTTGATTTTGACCATTCATATTATACGATATTTATCATACAATATGATGAACAGAGACGACATTTGATCATCCCGGATATCGTTCTGTACGATCAGTAATGTTGAGGATCGTACCGTACGATTTTATTTATCGTACTGTACGATTTATTTTGAACTATTCGTACATCTTCGTATCAGGACAAAGCTTGGTATAAATATCGTACTGTACGATTAGAAATCGTACTGTATGATAGTAACGACTACTTTGAATTTTTAAGGATTTTGGAGCCCGTTTTAAGGTGTCAAAATAGTTATGTTTTAAGTGTGTGAATTAGAGAGGTGAACGTGGTTAGAGAGGGATTCCAAGGGAGAGAGCTCCTGAGAAGTTCTTTAGGGTTTGAGAGAGGAAGGAGAAGGTGAGTGTTGTGAGAGAGAAGTGGTGTGAGGGAGATCACACGGTTGCTCCGAACTTGCAGCATCTTGCTCCTCTTTTGGCCCTAGAAGAATTTGTAAGAGGATCTCCAAGGGGAAGGCTCTTCTACATCCGTGACCTCAAGGTACTCTACCTTCTCCAGGAGAGAGAAAAATGAGAAGGTTCTCTGTCATCGTCAGGAGGGTGAAAATAGAGTTTGACACTCCGCCACACTGGGTTGGTGAAAGGGAGTATTGTAAGGGCTTCTCCGCCTTGCCAAGGGGGGCAAAAGGAGAGATGTTGCTTGTAGTGAAATTCCCGGAGCGGAGGACTCCGGGGAGTGGACGTAGGTCATGGTTTGGCCGAGTCATTATAAAAATCCGGTGTGCTTTTTCCTTATCGTTTTTATTCTTGAGTGCATTTTTCATTTTCAGTATATTTGCTTGCTGAAATATTGTGATTGAACATGATTCCATTGTTGCATTTTATTTTTATGTTAAAATCTTAAAAATATAAAAAATATTAGAACTCCTGTTTAAGTTTTATTTATTGCTATAAATCTTTCACAATTCACCCCCATCTTGTCCATCTAGTAATTTCAATTAGTATCAGAGCCTGTTTTTAAAAATAGTGTTTTAGAAAACCTTGAAAAAACAATAATGTCCAATTTTGGTAATCGTAATACTGCGGAGGGTTATTCAATAACCCGTCCACATCTTTTTGATAACATTCCATTTGATTTATGGAAAATTAGAATGTCAACTTTTTTATAGTCTATTGATTACCGCATGTGGACGTTAGTGAATGATGGATATGTTGCACCTTTTAAAAATTGTAACTGGATTGAAAACTCCTGTACCTTTTAATGAATGAAGCAATGAGGATAGGGATTTAGCCCAACTGAATGCTAAGTGTTTAAATTGCTTTTTCTGTACATTAAAGTCTGAGGATTATATGAGAGTTTCTACCTGTGCCACTGGTAAGAAGATTTGGGATAGACTGTGCATTACATACGAAGGAACAAGTGAAGTAAAATAGTCTAGGCTTAACATTTTATTACATGATGATGAAATCTTCTGTATGAAACCTAGTAAAACAATATCTGACATGTACACTAGGTTCACCCAAATCATCACATCCTTGCATGCATTAGGTAGAGAGATTTTAAATTCTGAGAAAGTTAATAAAACTCTTAGATGCTTACCTAGTTCCTATGATGCAAAGATAACTGCTATCACTGAATCTAAAGACCTTAACATTTATTCTATTGATAATCTCCTTGGGTCACTCATTGCATACGAGCAAGGAGTGAGTCAGAGACAAAGTGATGCAGGTGAAAAGAAAAAGGAGCGAACGGTGGCATTAAAAGCAAACAACTTAGAAAGTGACAGCTCTGCAGGGGAGGAAGAAGATGATATAGCACTGATGACCCGACAGTTCAAGAACGTCTTAAAGAGAAAACAAAAGTGTCATCAGAATGACTGGAATAAAGGTCAAAGCTCGAAGTCTAATAAAGTTTCACCTGATACAATCTGTTTTGAGTGCAGGAAGCCAGTCACCTTCGAGCTGATTGCCCCAACTTGAAGAGTCAACCAACTAAGGATAAAGGAAAGATGAAGACACAAAAAGCTTTTTGGGCCGGCTCTGCCTCAAAATCTTCAGAAGAAGAAGCAGAGGAGGAGGTAACAAATTTGTGTCTTATGGCTAATGATAACCTTGATCAACTGGATAAAGATGAGGTATGTCAACTTTCATATCAAAAATTGTTGTTTATTTCTGAGAATATCCATGACTCATATAGGAAGTTTAAAATGATGCATGCCAAGCTTAATATTGAATTTAGTTCTTTACAAATCGAGCATGCTAATTTGTTTAAGGAAAATTCTGATTTAGATAGAGATCATATGCTACTTCTTGATGAGTACGATGCATTAAATAAGAAGCATATTGAACTAATTGAAACGCATGAAACCTTGAAAACCACTCATGTTGAACTAGAAGAGGCTTTTCATAGATTAGACAAACTTGCATTAGAAGTAGATCACAGTGAGCATTTGTTAAAAATAAAAGTTCATGGACTAACATATCAAAATAATACTTTTCAAGAAAGAATCAAAGAATTAGAAAAAGAAATTGCATCACTCACATTAGCCCAACCTAGTCAACCCCCAATACAGCATGCATCACACAACTTTAGGAAGAGGCATCACCACCCAAATAGGTTAGTGAATCCCATTCCTGGTGTTAGGTGCTTCTCTTGTGGAATGTTAAGTCACATAGCCCGCATATGCATAATTCACCATAGGACACACTTAGTATGGAGACCTAAACTGCATCCATCACAGCATAACATGCATACATCTCATTCATGCAAGCATAAAGAGGAACCCAAACTCACTTGTGTTCCCAAATCTAATCTTTGAATGAAATTGTAGGGATACTCTCACAAAAGACCTAGTGAGAGCATGTGGTACCTGGACAGTGGCTGCTCGCAACACATAGCTGGAGATATGAAGAAGTTCATCATACTACAGACCAGAACTATTGCAACCCATGACCTTGAGTTTGAGATTTTGATGATGACAAATAATGTCGTCTGAATTATCTATTCATTGAATATTATTTTGTTTGCTATTGTCCGTGAGTACTAAAATTTTAGGAAGATCACAAGCTACTCAGGACGACAGGAAGACTCAAGAATGGGTAGATTAGGAGTATGAGTATGACATTGTATTTTTATTTATTTTATTTTTATTTTCCTGAGTCTAGTCACAAAATGCATAAAAGTCTGAGCAACCATGCACACACACAAGGGGAGAGGGTTTTTTAAAAGAAAAATTTGGAGATTTTCTTTCTCTGTAGATCGTATAATACAAATTTATTTCGTACCGTACGATTTGAGCTTGTAGGATGATTCTGTGAATAGATCATACCGTACGAATCACAATCGTACTGTACGATATATTCAAATCCAAAACCCTAGCCATCAAATTAACTTAAGTATTTTCTCCGCCGTTCGTACTGTACGAAGGAATTCGTACTGTACAAATTATTTTTAATACTTACTTAAATTAACCCGTGATTAATAGAATAATTCAATGCTCAATTTAAAATTGAATATCATACTGTACGACCCAGTTCGTATAATATGATGAACAGAGATGAATTCTGATCGTCAAAGAGATCGTCCTGGATGATCCATTAGTTTTTCCTCGTCATACAGTACGATGTAGATCATATTATACGATGAACATAGACGAATCTTGATCATCCCAGAATTCATCCTGGATGATGCTTTGAATTTAGACCATTCGTACTATATGATATATATCGTACAATACAATGAACATAGACGCTATTTGATCGTCCCGGCTATCATCCTGTACGATCAGTAATGTTGATTATCATACCGTACGATTCATTATCGTACTGTATGATGTATTTTAAACTGTTCACACATCTTCATACAAGGACGAAGCTTGGTATACATATCGTACTGTACGATTAGAAAGCATACTATACGATAGTAACGACTACTTTGAAATTTTAGGGATTTTGGGGCCCATTTTAAGGTGTTAAAATAGTTAGGTTTTTAGTGTGTGAATCAGAGAGGAGAACGTGGTTAGAGAGGGATTCCAAGGGAGAGAGCTCTTGAGAAGTTCTTTAGGGTTTGAGAGAGGAAGGAGAAGGTGAGCGTTATGAGGGAGAAAAAGTGTGAGGGAGATCACACGGTTGCTCCGAACTTGTTGCATCTTGCTCCTCTTGTGGCCCTAGAAGAATTTGTGAGAGGATCTCCAAGGGGAAGACACTTCTACATCCGTGACCTCGAGGTACTCTGCCTTCTCTAGGAGGGAGAAAAATGAGAAGGTTCTCTGTCGTCGCTAGGAGGGTTAAAATAGAGTTTGGCACTCCGCCACGCCGTGCTGGTAAAAGGGATTATTGTAAGGGCTTCTCTGACTTGCCAAGGGGGGTAAAAGGAGAGCTATTGATTGTATTGAAATTCCCAGAACGGAGGACTTCGGGGAGTGGACGTAGGTCATGGTTTGACTGAACCACTATAAAAATTAGGTGTGCTTTTTCCTTATCGTTTTTATTCTTGCGTGCATTTTTCATTTTCAGTATATTTACTTGGTGAAATATTATGATTGAACTTGATTCCATTATTTCACTTTATTTTCATGTTAAAATCTAAAAAAATATCAAAAATATTAGAACTCCTGTTTAGGTTTTATTTATTGCTATAAAACTTTCACAATTCATCCTCCCTCTTTTTATCTAGTAATTTCAAGAATTGGAGGCAAAGTAACATTGGGAGACAACACTACCAGGAAAGTGATAGGCTCAGGTACTATTGGTAATGCTAAAATTTTTTTAATTAAAAATATTTTATTAGTTGATGGTTTGAAGCATAACTTACTTAGCATTAGTCAACTGTGTGACAAAGGTTTTGATATTAAATTTCTATCTGATAAATGTCTTGATTAGTTTAAATGATATACTAGTTTTAGAAGGAAAATGAATGAACAATGTTTACATGTTAGACCTTGATTGCATTGATAGTTCAAATTCTTTTTGTTTGAAAACAATTGTTGATGACTCATGGCTATGGCATAGGAGACTATGCCATGCTAGTATGAAAACACTTAGAAACATCACTCAAAAAAACCTAGTTAGAGGCGTACCTAAGTTATACTTTACTAAGGATCACTTATGTGATGCTTGCCAACTAGAAAAACAAGTCAAATCATCCTTTCATTCAATTAGAGATGTGATCACCTCTAGGCCATTAGAAATCCTACACATGGACCTATTTGGACCTGTTAGTATAGCCAGCCTAGGTGGAAAAAATTATGGATTTGTGATTGTAGATGATTTTACTAGGTTCACTTGGGTAAGATTCCTAGCACATAAAAATGAGTCTTTTGAGGAATTTAAGGTATTCTAAGCTGAACATGGTGGAGATCTCGACAATCCATAGTGATCATGGTGGAGAGTTTCAAAATGATTGATTTGAATCATTCTGTCAAGAGATAGGAATAGAACATAATTTCTCAGCCCCTAGAACACCTCAATAAAATGGTATAGCAGAAAGGAAGAATAGAACTTTGGTAGAAGCCGCTAGGGCAATGTTAGTGGAGTACACCCTTCCTAGATAATTTTGGGCAGAAGTAGTCAACACAGCGTGCTATGTTTTAAATAGGGTGAACATTAGATCTAAGCTGAACAAAACTCCTTATGAACTCCTTAAGGGTAGGACACCAAACCTTTCACACTTACATGTCTTTGGGTGCAAGTGCTTCATCTTGAATAATGGCAAACATCCCTTAGGAAAATTCGATCCCAAGTCTGATGAAGGTGTCTTCTTAGGTTATTCATATGTAGGAAAGCCTATAGAATTTTTAATAAGAGAACCCTAGTAGTAGAAGAGTCCATCCATGTAGTATTTGATGAATCAGATAAGCCCTCTGAATCTAAAATTGAAGATGATGAAATAGAGGCAATTTAAGGAGTAGAGACTATGACCTTAGAAGAAAGGGTAGAATCTCAGGAAGGTCTGCCTAGAGAATGGAGATATTCTTCTAGTCATCATAAAGATTTAATTTTAGGAGACTCTTCAGAAGGTGTAAGAATTAGGCATGGACTTAGAAAGGAGGTTAGTCATTCAGCATTCATCTATATGATGGTGAAAGTGCTCTGATACCACTTGAAAGTGCTCAGATGGCACTTGAAAGTTCGTTAGGGATGTTAAGCCCTATAGAACTGGCCGAAGCTAACCAAGAGGGGAGGGGGGGTGAATTGGTAATTAAAATTTTGCATAAACCAAAATCACAACACAAAAAATAAATGCGGAAATAAAAGTACGGAAGCAAGAAATCAAGAACACAGGAATTTATAGTGGTTTGGTCAACTCGACCTACATCCACTCCTTGGAGGCACCCTCCAAGTATTGCACTACAAAACATGACTCTTCTTTAGCTCCCACGGCTAGGCGGAGAAGCCCTCACAAGAACCTCCTTTTTGCCACCCCGGCAAGGCAGAGAACCTACCTCCTTTTGCTTCCTCCTGTAAGTTGGCAGAGAACCAAAACCAAAAGCTAAAACTCCTTACCTCTACCGACCCTTCCACGGACGAGAAACTCTAGATGAAGACGACAAGCAGAGCGATCCTTGAAGCAACCTTTGTGAATCCCCTCACAAGCTCCCCCTCACAAGATCCTCTCTCTTCTCCCTCTCTCTCTCTTCTCTCCTCAAGGTCTTCTTAGGTCAAGGCAGCAGCCAAAGGTTTTGAAAAACGTTGAACAAGAGCTCTTAAATAGAAGAGCTTCAAAAGAGCTCATTAATTGCAAGTTGCCGATAATATCGTCCAGGCCGATATGGACATCGGCCTGGCCGATCAGTACAAATCAATGAAGATCGGCCAGAGCATCACCCTGGATGGAAAACAGGACGATTGAAAATTGTCTTGATCGTCCAGGCCGATGTCACGATCGTCCGGGCCGATCAGTTCAAATCAGAGAAAAATCGTCCTGACAATAGCCCTGGATACGGGCTGGCCGATATTAATCGTCCTGAAGTAACTTAAGGTTTTTGACTGGATCATCCTGGCCGATCCTGCGATCATCCAGGACGATATGATCGTATCAATCATCCTTAATTACTCCCTTGATTTCCTGAACAATTATGGCATAATTTGTGAATATCGTCCAGGCCGATCATAGGATCGTCCTGTCTGATAATTTAAAAATACAGTATACCATAATTGACTATAGCGGCTTCTTCTTTCTATTTTGAGCTTATCATCCTGGCCGATACACGTATCGTCCAGGACGATCTGGTAATGTCAGTTGCCTTAATTAAGAATCCTTAATTAGACTTTCTGTTTTAAGCTGATCGTCCAGGCCGATCCAAAAATTGTCCTGGCCGATATGAGTAAAAACAGAAATTCTAAGTCTCTCAAGTGTGTGTGTGAAGGGTTACATAGCATCAGTCTCTTTGACTATTACAAGTAGACTCAAAAGGTGAAAATCAAACGTACAGACTGACTCAACCCTAAACCTAAAAATCCTGAACTTGGCTCCTTCTTGATCGTCCGATCTTCTATTCCTGAAAAGTTAGAAGCAACAGGCAGTACAAGAGAAACAGTGTTTGTCAATCATCAAAACATAAGCCATAAAAAATAGATTTG
The DNA here is from genome assembly GCA_016618105.1 of Dendrobium huoshanense. Classification (NCBI taxonomy): domain Eukaryota; kingdom Viridiplantae; phylum Streptophyta; class Magnoliopsida; order Asparagales; family Orchidaceae; genus Dendrobium; species Dendrobium huoshanense. The sequence goes on from CM028345.1 coordinate 23,172,138, forward strand.
CAATAAAATAATGAAGTAAGGTAAATTTGTCAAACCATCCCTTAGGAAAATTCGATCCCAATCTTGAGTGTGTCTTCTTAGGATTATCATATGTCAAGAAAGCCTCTATAATTTTTATGATACGAGAACCCTAGTTAGATCAGAGTCCATCCATGTAGTATTTGATTAATCAGATAGACTTCTGAATCTAAAATTAAGGATGATGAAATATAGGCGAATTAAAGTATAGACTATGACCTTAGAAGAAAGGGTAGGATCTCAGGAGGTCTCCTAGAGAATTAGATATTCTTCTAGTCATCTAAAGATTTAATTTAGGAAGACTCTTCAAAGGTGTTATGAATTTAGCCATAGACTTTAGAAAGGGTTAGTCATCCCGCCTACAACATCTATGTGAATGGTGAAAGTGATCTGATACCACTTGAAAGTGCTCAGATGACACTTGAAAGTTCGTTAGGGATGTTAAGCCTTATAGACTGCTGAGCTCACCAAGAGGGGGGGGTGATTGGTAATTAAAATTTTTTTTCTCAAAGAATAAATTGCATAAACTAAAATCACGACCAAAAATAAAATCAGAAATAAAGTGCTGAAGCAGAAATCAGTAAATACAAGAATTTTATAGTGGTGTCGGTCAACTCGACCTAGTCTCCACTCCTTGGAGTTGCCCTCCAAGTATTGCACTACAACATGACTCTATTTAGCTCCCACGGCTAGGCGGAGAAGCCCTCACAAGAACCTCCTTTTTGCCACCCCGGCAAGGGCGAGAACCTAACCTCCTTTTTCTTCCTCCTGAAGCTGGCAGAGACCACAACCAAAAGCTAACTCCTTGCCTCTAGTACCGTACCTTTCTACGGACTAAGAAACTCTTGACGAAGAACAAGCAGATGCGTGATCCTTGAAGCAACCCTTGAATCCCCTCACAAGCTCCCCCTCACAGATCCTCTCTTCTCTCCTCTCCTCTCTTTCTCTCCTCAAGGTCTTCTCAGGTCAGGCAGCATTCAAAGGTCTTGAAAATATGTTGAACAAGAGCCTTAATTGAAAAGAGCTTCAAAGGAGCTCATTAATTGCAGTTTCCGACTATTATCGTCTAGGCCGATATGGACACAGTCGCCTTGCCGATCAGTACAATTAGAAAAGATCGGCCATAGCATAAGCCCTGGAATGCAAAACAGGACCGATTGAAAATCTTGATCATCCATGCCGATCCTCATGATCATTCGGGCCATCAGTTCAAATCAGGGGAAATCGTCCTGAGAATAGCCCTTAGATACAGCTGACCGATTTTTTATCGTCCTGAAGTAACCTTAAAGTTTTTTTTGACTAGATCATCCTGGCCGATCTTTAGGTCATACCAGGATGATATAGAATCGTATCCAATCATCCTTAATTACTCCCTTGATTTCCTGATCAATTAAGGCATAATTTGTGAATATCATCTAGGCTGATCAAATCGTCCCTGACCAGATAATTTAAATACCTATACCTTAATTGTCTATGGCGGCAATTTCTTTCTATTTTGAGAATATTGTCCTGGCCGATACACGTATCGTCCAAAGCCGATATGTTCTGACGGCTGCCTTAATTAAGAATCCTTGCTTAGACTTTCTTTTTAAAGCCTGATCGTCCTAGCTGATAGCAAAATAGTCCTGTCCGTTATGAGAAAAAAGGGAATTCTATCTCTCAAGTGTGTGTGTGAAGGGTATTTATCATCAGTCTATTTGACTACTACAAGTAGACTCAGAAGTGAAAAAAAATGTACAGACTGACTCACCCTAACCTACACAATCCTGTTGGCTTCGTCTTGTTTTGTCCGATCTTCGATTCCTGAAACGTTAGAAGCAACAAGCAGTCCAAGAAATAGATGTTTGTTAATCATCCAAACATAATCATCAAAAATAGGATTTACAACAGTCCCCCTTTTTGATGATGGCGAAAACACTACGAACCACAAATTAGTAGTAAAATGTACAGACTTACTCAACCCTAAAACCTCCGCAGATGAATTGTCTTCGTCTTGTTTCGTTCCGATCTTCGATTCCTGAAACGTAGAAGCAACCAGCATTCCAAGAGAAATAATATTTATTATCATCAAAACTAAGCCATGAAAATAGATTTGCAACAATCTCCCCCTTTTTGATGATCCTTACACAAACATTCTATAAAAACAAATTAGTAGTAAAAGTTCAAGATCGACAAAAAAGATTCAATTCCTCATATTTCTCCCCCTTTTGACATATCAAAAAGGGAGGGAATATACAAGACAATAGCAAATGGAAATATATATATCCTTCCTAATTATATATATATTTAATCCACTAAGACATGATAATGATATAGTATTCCAGTGATTGATTTAAAAAGCTTGTGAGTTAATGAGTTACCAATCTCATTAATCCATAGAATAGTAGAATATCAGTTCATGGTTTACCCTTAGCTCAAACGTTTTCTTAGGGTAGAATCGTATTTTGAAATCAATGACCTAACTCAATTATCCCAATTCCTTATGAGAAGACAAGAATCCACCCCATCACTTGTCTTAAGAAAAAATCTTTATAAATTAATGAAGTAAGGTAAATTTGTCACAATCGTACGATAAGGATCGAGATCAAGCCTTTGAGAACAAAAACTTCTAAGTTCTAAAAGATTTAAAAAGGGAGAATAGCTTGCTTTTGAGTGGCTCATTTTATGCTTCTTGTCACTTTGATTGGATCTTTCTTTGAGCATCTTTTGATAGATTTTTCAATTTTTGGCGTCTTTGCGCTTCGCTTTTGTTGGCATCATGGCCATTTTTGTTTTTTTTTTATTTTTTATATTTTATTTTTGAAAGCTAGATCCTTCTGATCCTTTTAAAATCTTAGTTGTGAATATATCTTCTCAGATATTAGAGAAATAGAGCTCTCTCTCTAATCATAAAAGGAAATTACCACAAGCAAGATTAATAATCAAAGACAAGAGTACGAGGCTGATGTGACAAAAAGTCTTTAATCATTATAAATACAAGATAGATTTGCTTAAGCAAGCTTAAGAAAAGATTAATTTCATAAACAATCTTTTAATTTGAGATAGACTTTTGATTAGAAAAAGAAACTATATAATAAGTTAGAGAAAGGAGACACAACTAGAAGTCACAAAATACATTCCTACCATCTAAGAGATTAAGTAATGAAAGCACATTGAGCACAAATTTTCAAAAATAAGGACAAGGAATATAATACCATATCAGCGATGATTTTGAAACTAAGTAAAAAGAGCACAAAAGAAAATCAAGCATAAACACCTAAAAAGTCAAAACAACATAAAACAAAAATTACAAAAAGTAAAGAAAATAGCTAAAAGTTTCATGCATTTATGTCAATCGCACCCAATCTGATCCTTAAAGAACTGAAAGTGTCGAAAGCCAGTGATTAGTAAAGATGTATGCCAGTTGGTTTCAGTTGTCCATGGTGTAACTCAATGTCTCTTAGTCACATGATCTCTAATAAGTGTACTAAGTGTTATGTGTTTAGTCCTTGATGTTGGTAGGATTCTTAGAGAGCATATGGCACTAGTGTTGTCACAAAAGATTGAGATCATGCACCTTAGGTGCTACATGCAATCCTAAATCCAATACCTGTTGTTTCAACCAAAGGACTGGGCCACACAACTTCCAGAGAGCAATGTATTCAGCTTCAGCAGTGCAAGTGCAACAGAGTTTTGCTTCCTACTAGACCAAGAGACCAAAGATTGTCCAATGAATTGACAAGTTCCAGAAGTGTTTTTTCTATCCACCTTGCATCTTGCAAAATCAGAGTCAGAAAAATCAATAATCTCAAAAGAAGTGCTGTGTCTAGGGTACCAAATCCCTAAGCCTTGTGTCCCCAAAAGGTATCTAAAAATTCTTTTAACAGCAGTCATGTGGGATTCCTTAGGGTCAGCTTGAAATCTAGCACAAAGGCAAACACTAAACATGATATCAGGTCGACTCGCAGTCAAGTAAAGTAAAGATCCAATCATGCCTCTATACTTCTTCTGATCAACAGACTTACCACTTGGGTCCTTATCCAATGGAGCACTAGAAGTCATGGGAGTGTTAATTGGCTTGGCTTTGTCCATCTCATATTTCTTCAAAATGTCTTTTATGTATTTTGTTTGATTTAGAAAAGTTCCATCCTCCAATTGTTTTATGCTAAACCCCAAAAAGTAGGACAATTCTCCCATCAAACTCATCTCAAACTCTCTACTCATTGTTTTAGAAAAATCATCACATAATTTTTTATTAGAAGATCCAAAGAGTATATCATCAACATAAATCTGAACAATGAGTAAATCATCTCCAACTCTTTTAAGAAAAAGGGTGGTGTCTACGCTCCCCTTGACAAACTCCCTTTCTAGTAGGAATGTGCTAAGCCTCTCATACCAAGCTCTAGTTGTCTGCTTTAAACCATACAAAGCCTTTTTTAATTTAAAAATATGATTTTGAAATTGAGAACTCTCAAAACCTGGAGGTTGTTCTACAAAGACATCTTCTTTTATTTCCCCATTTAAAAAGGCACTCTTGACATCCATTTGAAAAAGCTTAAATCCTTTATAGCAGGCAAAGGCTAATAGCACTATAATGGCTTCCAATCTAGCTACAGGGGCAAAAGTCTCCTCAAAGTCTATCCCTTCTATTTGATTGTACCCCTTAGCCACCAATCTTGCTTTATTCCTTACCACCACTCCTGAATCATTCACCTTATTCTTAAAGACCCACTTTGTCCCAACTACACTTTATCCCTTAGGTCTTTCCACAAGTTCCCAAACATCATTCCTAATAAATTGATTTAATTCTTCTTGCATTGCTAAAATCCAAAACTCATCAGAAAGGGCTTGGTTAATGGTGGTGGGTTCAGTCATGGAGATAAAGGCAGAGTGGTTCACCTCCTTCCTAAGTCCATGTCTAGTCTTAACTCCACTAGAAGGGTCTCCTAAGATCAAGTCCTTGGGGTGACTTGTAGAGTATCTCCAATCTCTAGGCAAAGTGTGTTAAGTTTCTCTCCTTTCATCAAAATTTTCTTCTCCTTGGGTGACTTCTTCTACTCCTTCATTACTTAGGTGCTCACTCCCCTTCCCCAATTTTTCTACTCCACTTGTAATCTCTCCAATATCATTATCTTCTACTCTATGTTTCTTAGGATCAGACTCATCAAAAACTACATGGGTTGTCACTTCCACCATCAAAGTTCTTTTGTTAAACACCCTAAAAGACTTCCCAACACTAGAATATCCCAAAAATACTCCTTCATCAGATTTAGGATCAAAATTTCCCAAATGAGACTTCCCATTATTGTGAATGAAAACCTTACAACCAAAGACATGAAGGTGGGAAAGATTGGGTGTCCTACCCTTAAGGATCTCATAGGGTGTCTTCTCTAATTTGACTATAACATTCACCCTATTCAACACATAACAAGCTGTGTTAACCGCTTCAACCCAAAAGTATTTTGGAAGTGAATACTCAGCAAGCATGGCTCTAGCGGCTTCCACAAAGGTCTGGTTCTTTCTTTCAGCTATCCCGTTCTGCTGAGGGGTCCTAGGGGCTGAAAAATTATGGCTAATCCCTTGTCCTCACAAAAAACTCCAAATCTTTCATTTTCAAACTCTCCCCCAAGATCACTATGGATGGTCAAAATCTCACAACCTAGCTTTTTCTGAATCCAATTAGAAAATGTTTTAAACTCCTCAAAAGACTCATTTTTATGTGAAAGAAATCTAGTCTAAGTGAATCTCGAGTAGTCATCAACAATCACAAAACCATAGACTTTCCCTCCCAGGCTGGCAGTGCTAATGGGTCCAAACAAATCCATGTGAAGGACTTCTAGAGGTCTAGAGGTGCTAATGTCCTTAATAGGGTGAAAAGTGGAGTGGACTTGCTTTCCTAGTTGACAGGCATAACAAAGGTGGTCTTTTGAAAACTTAAGTTTGGGGACACCTCAAACTAGGTCCTTTTGGGTTACTTTCCTAAGGGTTTTCATACTTGCATGACAAAGCCTTCTATGCCACAACCAATAATCATCAATCACAATTTTTAAGCAAAAAGAAGCAGCACATTCAATACTATTTAAATCAAGCATGTAAACGTTGTTGATCCTCTTTCCCTGCAAAATAGTGTTATTACTTAAACTTACAATGCATGAGTTTGCAAAGAATTACATGATGAAGCCCTTGTCATAGAATTAATTGATGCTGAGCAAGTTGTGCTTCAATCCATCTACAAGCAAAACATTTTCAATCATAAGGTTCTTGGAATTACCGATTATACCTGCTCCTACCACCTTCTTGGTGGTGTTGTCTCCAAGAGTAACCTTGCCTCCAGTCCTGGACTCTAGTACAACAAATTGGCTGGCATCACCAGTCATGTGTCGAGAGCATCCACTGTCCAGGTACCACATACTCTCACGAGGTCTTTTGTGAGAGCCCTCCTGCAAAATTACTAAATGTTAGATTTAGGAACCCAAGCAGGTTTGGGTTCCTTCTTATGAAGAGAAGAATGCAATGTATGTGTGGTATGATGTGGATCATGCACCTTAGGTCTCCACACCCAATGTGTATTATGGTGAATCGTGCAAGTGTGTGAGATGTGTCCTAGCATGCCACATGAAAAACATCTAACTCCAGAAAAGGGATTTCTTAAGTGGTTTGAGGTATAATGCCTCTTCCTAGGTTTTGGTAATTGATCAAAAGTAGATGCCATCTTAGTTTTCTTAAATGCTTCTAAATCATTTTGAAACTTCAAATTTGTACTTTTTAAAACTTAATTTTCAATCTTCAAATTTTTCTCTATCTCCTTAGACTTCTTAAAATCAGATTCAAGTGATGTGTGTGAGACTTTTAATGCATCAAGCTTTTCAACTAACTCACAATGATTTTTATTTAACTCATTAAATTCATCAAGTAAAGTCATATGATTTGAATCAATTTTTTGATGGTCTTTAGTCAAAATTTCATGCTCTTTTTGTAGATTTAAAAATTCTAATTTCAAGCTAGCATGTGTTTTCTTTAATTTTCTATATGATGCATGAATTTTTTCTGAAACTTCAAGAAGTTGATCGTAAGAAAGTTCACATACCTCTTCTTGATCAAGATTGTTGTTTGCCATCAAGCACAATTTTGATGTCTCATCTTCTGGTTCTGTCTCTAATGAATCCGATGCCGAATCCGCACAAAAAGCTTTTTGTACTCTCATCTTATCCTTCCTTGGCTTAGGTTTCTCTTCACCCTTTCCTTTGCTTGAGTGATCTTTATGCATAGGGCAATCAGTTCTCAAATGTCCAGGCTTCCTGCATTCAAAACAAACAACATCAGAAGATCCTTTAACATGTTTATGATCCTTACCTTTTCTCCAACTTTGATGATGTTTTATTTCTTCCTTAGAAAACTTTTGAATTGCCTTGTGATGAAGGCAACTTCATCGCTTTCAGACCTGGAAGATTCAGAATCATATTTGTGCGCCTTTAGTGCAATTGTTTTCTCCTTTTTCTTCTCACCTGCATCAAGATTTTTTTGATTTACCCCTTGCTCGTAAGCAATGAGTGAGCCAAGTAAGTTATCAATAGAATAGGTGTTCAGATCCTTAGATTCAGTGATTGCAGTGATTTTAGCATCATAAGATGAAGGCAAGCATCTCAAAATCTTGTTAACTTTTTCATAGTTTGAAAGTTCTTTTCCTAGTGCATGCAGTGAAGTAATTATCTGAGTAAATCTAGTGTACATGTCAGAAATTGATTCATGAGATTTCATACGAAAAAGTTTGTAGTCATGTAAGAGAATGTTCAAACGGGATCGTTTAACATCATTAGTACCTTCATAGGTGATGCACAATTTATCCCAAATCTCTTTACCAGATTTGCAAGTGGAGACATGCATGTAATCCTCAAATTTTAAAGCACAGAAAAAAAAGTTCAAATATTTTGCATTTAATTGAGCTAAATCACGTTCATCGAAAGTCCATTCGGTAAAAGTAACTTCAGTTTTAACACCATTAATTTCACGAGAAGGTGGAGAATAACCTTCTTGAATAAGCATCCACATGCGATAATCAGTAGATTGTAAAAACATTGACATGCGAGTGTTCCAAAAATCAAAAGGTAGGTTATCAAACAAGGGGAGGTCGGGTAATAGAATACCCTTCCGTAGTGTTACGATTCCCAAGGTTAGCCATGGATCTAAATTCAAAAAGTTTTCAAACTTAAATTTTTGAATCCCGCTCTGATACCACTTGAAAGTGCTCAGATGGTACTTAAAAGTTCGTTAGGGATGTTAAGCCCTATAGAATTGGCCCAAGCTAACCAAGAGGGGGGGGGGTGAATTGGTAATTAAAATTTCTTTTCTTAAAGAATAAAAATTGCATAAACCAAAATCCCGCCACAAAAAATAAATGCGGAAATAAAAGTGCGGAAGCAAGAAATCAAGAACACAGGAATTTATAGTGGTTCAGTCAACTCGACCTACGTCCACTCCGTAGAGGCACCCTCCAAGTATTGCACTACAAAACGTGACTCTCCTTTAGCTTCCACAGCTAAGCGGAGAAGCCCTCACAAGAACCTCCTTTTAGCCACCCCGGCAAGATAGAGAACTTACCTCCTTTTGCTTCCTCCTGAAGCTGGCAGATAACCACAACCAAAAGCTAACTCCTTACCTCTACCGACCCTTCCACGGACGAGAAACTCTTGACGAAGAACAAGCAGAGCGATCCTTGAAGACCCTTGTGAATTCCCTCACAAGCTCCCCCTCACAAGATCCTCTCTCTCTCTCTCTTTCTCTCGTCAAGATCTTCTCAGGTCAAGGCAGTAGTCAAAGGTCTTGAAAAATGTTGAACAAGAGCTCTTAAATAGAAGAGCTTCAAAGGAGCTCATTAATTGCAAGTTGCCAACTTTATCGTCCAGGCCGATATGGATATCGGCCTGGCCGATCAGTACAAATTAGAGAAGATCGGCCAGAGCATAGACCTGAATGCAAAACAGGACGATTGAAAATGGATTGATCATCCAGGCCGATCATTTCAAATCAGAGGAAAATCGTCCTAAGAATAGCCCTGGATACAAGCTGGCCGATTTTTATCGTCCTGAAGTAACTTAAGATTTTTGACTGGATCATCCTGTCCGATCCTTAGATCTTCCAGGACAATATGATCGTATCAATCATCCTTAATTACTTCCTTGATTTCCTGATCAATTAAGGCATAATTTGTGAATATCGTCCAGGCTGATACAGGATCGTCCTGGCCGATAATTTAAAAATACAGTATACCTTAATTATCTATGGCGGTAACTTCTTTCTATTTTGAGAATATCATCCTAGCCGATTAATGTATCGTTCAGACCGATATGTTAATGACAGCTGCCTTAATTAAGAATCTTTGCTTAGACTTTCTGTTTTAAGCCTGATCGTCCAGGCCGATAGAAAAATCGTCCTGGCCGATATGAGAAAAAATAGAAATTCTAAATCTCTCAAGTGTGTGTGTGAAGGGTTACTTAACTTCAGTCTCTTTGATTATTACAAGTAGACTCAAGAAGTGAAAAACAAAAGTACAGACTGACTCAACCCTAAACCTACGCAATCCTGAATTGGCTTCGTCTTGTTCGTCTGATCTTTGATTCCTGAAACGTTAGAAGCAACAAGTAGTCTAAGAGAAATAGTATTTGTTAATCATCAAAACATAAGACATGAAAATAGATTTGCAACAGATAGAACCTACAAGTATATATCAAGCCTTAGGAGATGAATTCTAGATTCTAGCAATGCAAGAAGAGCTGAACCAATTCACCAGGAATGATATTTGGGAGTTAGTTAAGAGACCTAAAGAACAAAGTATTGTTGGAACAAAATGGGTCTTCAAGAATAAGGTGAATGATTCAGGAATAATAATAAGGAATAAAGGCAGATTAGTAGCTAAGGGGTACAACCAAATTGAGGGAATAGATTTTGAAGAATTATTTGCCACTGTTGCTACACTAGAAGCCATAAGAGTGCTCTTAGCTTTTGCTTGCTTCAAGAACTTTAAATTATATCAAATGGATGTAAAAAGTGTGTTTTTGAACAGGGTAATTAAATAAGATGTCTATATTGAGCAACCCCCTGGATTTGAAAGTTCACAATTTTCAAATCACGTATTCAAATTAAAAAAGGCATTTTATGGATTAAAGCAAGCACCTAGAGCTTGGTATGAGAGACTGAGCTCATTTTTTACTGGATAGAGGATTTGTAAAAGGTAGTGTAGACACCACACTCTTTCTACAAAAATTAAAGAAGAAATTCTCATTGTTCAAATTTACGTGGATGACATCTTATTTGGATCTTCGGATAAAAACTTGTGTGATGAATTTTCAAAAATAATGAGTAATGAGTTTGAAATAAGCATGATGGGAGAACTAAATTACTTTCTTGGCTTTAGTGTAAAACAAATGGATAATGGAACATTTCTTAGCCAAATAAAGTACATTAAAAACATTTTGAAAATATCCGAAATGGAGAATACAAAAGCCATGAATGCCCCAATGAGCTCAACAATTCAATTAGACAAAGATCCCAGTGGAAAGTCAGTAGATCAGAAAAAGTATAGAGGAATGATTGGATCCCTTCTTTACCTAACTTCCAGTAGACCGGACATAATGTTTAGTGTGTGCCTCTGTGCCCGTTTTCAAGCCGATCCTAAAGTTTCTCACTTAACTGCTATCAAGAGAATTCTTAGATATCTACTTGACACCTCGAACTTAGGAATTTGATATCCTAGGCACAACACTTCCTTTGAAATCTTAGGGTACTTAGATTCTGATTTTGCAGATGTAGGATAGATAGAAAAAGCACCTATGTTACTTGCCAATTCATAGAACAATCATTAGTGTCTTGGTCCAGTAGGAAGAAAAACTCAGTAGGCCTTTCCACAGCCGAGGCAGAATATATTTCAGTAAGAAGTTGCATTGCACAAGTACTATGGTTAAAACAACAAATTCTTGATCTTGCCCTACCTGTAGGAACCATTTCAATCACATGTGACAACACAAGTGCAATTTGTATCTCTAAGAACCCAATTTAGCACTCTCGAACGATACACATTGACATTAGACACCATTTTATAAGAGATCATGTTGCTAAAAGAGATATAGAATTGCATCACATCACGACAGAGGATCAATTGGCTGATATATTCCCAAAACCACTAGCATTTGACACCTTTAGCACCTTGAGAACTAGACTAGGTATCATTGACATTAATGCATAAAACAAAAAAAGGTTGCTCCTGATCATCACACACTCACTCACCACACAAAACAACCAAATTTGACATTGAATCATCGTATTGTACGATCCACTATCGTACTGTACGATACATCTAAATCTGCACAGAAAATAACCATAAGCAAAATTCACCTCTGTTGATCATACTATACGATCTACATCGTACTGTACGATACAGCTGGCTGTCATTCAAGTCCGTCTGGTATGACATTATTGAGCATCGTACGGTATGATACATCCACTTCATACTGTACGAGACACATCAGCGAACGGATTGGGACGACATAACTCGATATGGTACGACATTATTGGTGTTCGTACTGTACGATACCTACACTTCGTACTTTACGATTCACCTCAGCAAACGGATAAGAGCGACATAAAGAAGTCTGGTATGATATAAATTTTTTTTGTACTGTATGATACACATGTTCATACAGTACGAATCTTTTTGTCAAAAGTCGTACTGACGACCCTCAGGACGATCGAAATTCTTCTGATCACCTTTTCCTGAAATGTCCCGTTAGAGCCATTATTACCATATCATATTGTACGATATAATATCGTACTATACGATGTCAGAAAAACTCTATAAATTGGCTGGATAGGCAGATATCTTCACTTGCAACTCACTTCACTCACTACACCTATTCCTTCTCACCTTTCACTCAGCCTCTAACCGATGTCTAGCTCCAGCAAGAGAGGTCGCTTGGTAGCTGGAAGCTCATCTTCTTCTCACCTCCACAGCGCTCAGTTCTTGAATGTAGATAATGAGGATGCATACCACAAGTTCAAAGCCAGCAAAATTATGCCATCCAGACTGCTCAATCAGGGTGCTCTGAATTTCGAGGTACTGAACCTCTTTGTTTCCACCACCCTCCAGTTCCTTCTCACCCTGGCCTTCACCTACAACTCTGAACTTCTTTTAGAATTCCTAGTAAATCTAACCTACTCCATCGACAACCTCATTTTCCACTCCTTAGTTTGTCGTCAAAATATCAAAATTACCAAAGCTGACATCCCCCAATACATTAGGCTATCTACTGAAGGGCCTATGGTTCGTTCCTTTTAACGAAATACTTTGACTGGAGTGAGGTTAATCAAGTCCTTAGGAAGGCCACATTCTATCAACACTAGCCTCTCGTCCAATCACTCACTCGAAACTCCAGAATCATTTAACATGTCCTTAGAACCTCCATAATACTCAAAGTTGGTGACCGAATCAACATGACCCCGACCTTATCTGTCGCTACCTATGTTATCATGACCAACACAAAATTTGATGAGGTCGATTTAATTATTGACTACATTTGCCACATGACCTTCATTCGCCTCCCTACTACTCGACGGAAACAAAATCTAGCTCTTGGTCACGTTGTAGGATATATCCTCCAAAATAAATATCAATTGACCTATCCTGGTGAACCCGACAATCTTCCTATCTTTTATACGGACGCCTCTTTCCTATTCTTTTCCATCGGGGACACGAGCCTGAAGAACCTGTCTTTGACGAAGAAGAAGGAGAAGATGCCCGGCCCCAGCTCAAGCACGACCACGACGACATGCATCACCCCGAGCATCTGCACCAGCACATCCTCATGATGATTTGGTCGAATGCTTCGACCAACTTCAGACTCGTCTCGATACTCACATTCAAGAGCAACATCAGCAACACGAGGCTGACATGCAATGGTTTGGGGAACGCTTTCCGCTATTGATCACCGATTTGACGCTCTCCTTCAGTATTTCCAACCAAACCCACCTCCACCACAAACTGATCAGGATCCACAATTTTAAATTATCTTTGTATTGTAGTTTTTTTTTCTCTTTCTTAGTGTTTGCTCCTCTTTTTGGTACTGTCAAAAGGGGGAAAAGGTTGTTGTAGTTTGTTCTATGGTTAAATGCATTTCTTTTTTATCTCGTACTGCATTTTCCTTTTTATTGCATTTCTATTTCAAAAAAAAAAGTTCTTCAAACTTGCATACAATAAACATTATTTGACATCATCAAAAAGGGGGAGATTGTTGCAACCCATGACCCCGAGTTTGAGATTTTGATGATGACAAATAATGTCATCTGAATTATCTATTCGTTGAATATTATTTTGTTTGCTAATATCCGTGAGTACTAACATTTCAGGAAGATCACAAGCTACTTAGGACAATAGGAAGACTCAAGAATGGGTAGATTAGGAGTATGTGTCTTACAATGTATGTTGTTATTTTTTTTTTTTTATTTAGTCTGGCCATAAAATGCATAAAAGTTTGAGCAACCATGCACACACACAGGGGGAGAGGGTTTTTTAAAAGAAAAATTTAGAGATTTTCTTTCTCTGTAGTTCGTACTATACAAAGTTATTTCATACCATACGATCTGAGCTTGTAGAATGATTTTGTGAATAGATCGTACCGTACGAATAAAAACCGTACTGTACAATATGTTCAAATCCAAAACCCTAGCCGTCAAATTAACTTAAGTAAGTTTTTTTCTCCGCCGTTTATACTGTACGATTTATTTTAAATACTTACTTAAATTAACCCGTGATTAGTGGAATAATTCAAGGCTTAATTTCAAATTGAATATCATACTATACGAATACGTTCGTACAATACAATGAACAGAGACAAATTCTGATCATCCTGGAGATCGTCCTGGATGATCCATTATTTTTGCCTTGTCGTACAGTACGATGGAGATCGTACTATACGATGAATAGAGACAACTCTTGATCATCCCAGAATTCGTCCTAGATGATGCCTTGATTTTGATCATTCGTATTGTATGATATTTATCATACAATACGATGAACAGAGATGACATTTGATCGTCTCGGATATCGTCCTGTACGATCAGTAATGTTGAGGATCGTACCGTACGATTCATTATCATACTGTACAATTTATTTTGAACTGTTCGTACATCTTCGTACCAGGACAGCTTGGTATAAATATCGTAATGTACGATTAGAAATCGTACTGTATGATAGTAACGGCTACTTTGAAATTTCATGGATTTTGGAGCCCATTTTAAGGTGTCAAAATAGTTATGTTTTAAGTGTGTGAATTAGAGAGCTGAACGTGGTTAGGGAGGGATTCCAAGGAAGAGAGCTCTTGAGAAGTTCTTTAGGGTTTGAGAGAGGAAGGAGAAGGTGAGCATTGTGAGGGAGAAGAGGTGTGAGGGAGATCACACAGTTGCTCCAAACTTGCTGCATCTTGTTCCTCCTATGGCCCTAAAAGAATTTGTGAGAGGATCTCCAAGGGAAAGGCTCTTCTACATCTGTGACGTCGAGGTACTCTGCCTTCTCCAGGAGGGAGAAAAATGAGAAGGTTCTCTGCTATCGCCAGGAGGGTGAAAACAGAGTTTGACACTCCTTGTTAAGGGGGGCAAAAGGAGAGCTTTTGCTTCTTGTGAAATTCCTGGAGCGGAGGACTCCGGGGAGTGGACATAGGTCATGGTTTGACCGAACCACTATAAAAATCCGGTGTGCTTTTTCCTTATCATTTTTATTCTTGCGTGCATTTTTCATTTTTAGTATATTTGTTTGGTTAAATATTGTGATTGAACAGGATCCCATTGTTGCATTTTATTTTCATATTAAAACCTTAAAAATATCAAAAATATTAGAACTCCTATTTAGGTTTTATTTATTGCTATAAATCTTTCACAATTCACCCCCCTCTTGTCCATCTAGTAATTTCAAGAAGTGTTTGGATTCACATTCATGAGTTAAAATGAAAATTTGGTGTATCTTGGGTTGAAACAAATAAAATGATAATGATGGGTCAAGAAGAGTATGCATCACATATCCAGTTATTACTTTAAGCACAATATTTAAATTGATATTTTGGGCCTAACAACTTTTATTTTATTTCTTACAGGCTTTTCCCAAGAATGCTGCTTATTTAAATATTGTAATTGCAAACTATATAGAGTTGGAGATAGTATGTGATCTTGGACATGCAACTAGAGAGTGGGCGAAATATGAAAATTCTCAAACTCCAATTGGAACTGAACAAATACATTTAGGTGATGATGAACCCTCATAATTTATGGATGTTGGTGCAAATGGATCAATGCCTAATGAGTGGTCTGATATGCAAGTCATGGAAGATTCAACTACAACAACAAAGAAACCGTAGCCTTCATCTGGTGTAGGAGGTGGCATTAAAAGGAAGTCTAAGATATATGCTATCGATCAAAATATCAGTGAGTGTATTTGTTTGATGGCTGATAATGTGACTGAAGTTGTTAATGCTATCAAGAGCTCAATAACATCTCCAAAAAAAATTAAAAATATGTATACTGAACTGATGTTTGAGTTAACAAATATTTCTAGATTCTCAGAAGAAGAGGTTGATACAATATATGATAATTTATCAAAAAACCCTACACTGATACCATCTTTCCTTTTAAAACCTACATATTCGAAGGCTAGATGGATGCGTAAAGAGATAGGAAACTGATTTAAGTTGATGAAGATTATCATATCTATTAAGTTGTTATCAGTAAAAAATGTTTCGTGTTACTTTGTCGTAATTATAACTAAGAACATTAGGTATTATTTTATCTTTTGTTTTTAATTTTAAATTTTCATTAATATTGTTTAGATCTTATGGATTGCTAAACGAAAACAATTGCTTTTATCAATAAATTAAAGAAAAAAATCAGTGTAAAATTTAGTTAGCTGAAATGCCAATTTGTATTTTATTCATTTAATTTTTCTAGTTTTGATGATGGGTCATCTTTATGTTGTTGTTGGGCTGCTAGCGAGAGAGAAGAAATGCTGCTTGGATTAGATAGATTTACATGCCATCCATTCTTCCAAAGCGATGACAATTTAGTGAAGAAAAGTTTTTGTAGGCCTCCCTCAGGTAATTTCTTATAACAATAAATAATCAAGCTTAAATAGATTCATATTTAAGGTATCAAAATTTTTATCTTCTCCATATCATAAATGAGATGTTTCACCAAATTAAACTTAAAATTTTGGGAAAATATCAAGTGAGGATGTATTCAAAATGATTATCATAATAGTGAAATTCATTGAATGCAGAACCTTACAGTAACAGTTGTGAGCTACATGGGAAAGCTAACTTTGGTCGTGGGAATAGAGAGGGACTTCATAGACTCGAACCTACTAATTTCTTCCATGAAAATATCATTTCAAAGGATCTTTGCGGTAGCCATGGGCAATATCTAAAGTTTTGCTGGACAAAAGTAAAGGAATTTCCTTGTAGAAATCCACATGATGAGTATGTTATCACCATTCATTTTTATACTGAGTTTTGTGTTGTTAGTATCTTTTAAAATGAAATGAAAGGCGATGATATACCTTTCATAGGATTTCCGTAAGGAATGCTTTGTTGGATTTCTGCCCTGTTTCACATATATCATATTAGGTCAATCAAGTTCAATTTCTTTATATATACAAATGCCCAGTGTATCCGTTTAGTTATATAATATGAGGCTTTAATTTGATACATGATTCTTTGATTTGAATTTGAATTCAGAAGCCTACTGCATTTAGATATTTTCATTGTGAGTCCATGTTTATTGTATTTGTTTCTACATTAACGAATATATTAATTGTTGGAATGTAATTTGCACTGATCATTCATTACTGGTGTTATTGAATAGAGATCCTACGAAACCATTATAGAAAATATATTTTTTTGGCTTTTTTCGGATGAGAAAAAGTCTTGTATGGGATGCAGTTAGAACCCTAAACATTTATTTTACATTACATTTACTTTACATTTCATTTTATTTTAGGCAACCAAACAACCCCTAAGTCTTTTATGCGATGCAGCTACAACATAGCTCATTGAAGTATATTTATTAAATTCATGATTCAGATGCAGCTTAACTTGATCTATTGGTTGGGAGATTTGAAGCTGATATATGTGATGCAGGTGTAAGTTTTTCTTAATTGGCTTAAATATATATAGAAAAGAAAATCATGATTTAGCATACATAATATCTTCTAATTCAATGATATTTCGAAGTCAAAGCTTCTTGTTTTAATGTTTCAACCATAATTTTATATATAAAAGATTTGTTTATATTTTTATTTTTCTGTATAGAAGATCAAATAATTTTGAATTTATTAACATAATATGGATAAATAATATGAAATTAGCTATAGTTAATGCGAAATGAGGCTAGATATAGGTCTAAGTACTTTTGATCTCTACATTGAGAATCACAATGCATATCTTTTGAGCTAGAATTATGTTGCACATTTTCATTTTATATTAATTACATGTACTATATATTTTTATAACCTTTAAGCACTCCTATCGCTATTCAATTTGTCCATTTAAGCGCTAATGGATATTTAAACTTGTAAAGATGCTTTGTTCATAATGATTTGTATTTAGTTCTCAATTTGCAATTTATGACTACTAAAATGATTAGTTATATTTGAGTGATAGTTAAACTATGTTGTATTCTTTGATTTTCCCACCTTTTACATGGATGCATCTTAGTCCTACAAATGACATAACATTAATATAATCATAACGAGTTATTTGAGTCCTTAGAAAATTCTTTTTACTCTCAGGATTCATTTTTGGACTTGAAAAATTATTTTCGAAAACCCTTTTTAAATCTCTGAAAAATTTATCTTAAGTCTTGAGAAGTTTTTATCTCGGCTTAAACACTCCTCTTAGGAAGTAACATAACAAGAAGTAGGAAATGTCTTGTTTAAGGCAAAATTTAATGCAGAAACATTGACATATTAGGGTTCTTTTATCAAAAAATATTCTTCCTAATCGAAGGGCCATTGCAAATCATGTATTTTTTTTATGACAATGACATTAATGGCGTTCTTGGACCAAAGCTACCACTATATTAGGAGTCTTAAATGATTGTACATTACTCATAAAAGCTCAATAGATAGCCTTTATAAATCTCTTTAGATATTCATTGGGACTAAAAAGTTAACAAAAAGAAATTATTGCTGAAGCCTATGATCTTAAATTTCTCCATAATGTGCCTCTAATCTTCCATATTAAAATAGTAGCCATCTTAACTCCAAAGTGACATTAATAAATGCTTTTGATATTAGTTTGTCAAATCAAATGTTCATCAAAATTGTTGAACTACTCTTAAACTATCTGTTACTCATGTCAACTTTCATTTACTTACACCTAGTTTTTTCTACCTATGGCTTCTAATCGAGTAACTTTAATCATAGTTAATTTCTTTTGTCTTCATTTCAAGCATTGACGGAACTCCTTTCTTTCTATCTTAGATAAGCCCAATTTTATTAATTAAAATTCATTATTGTATATGAGAAGCTAATGGTGCTTTATGATGGAATGAAGATAGTGAGAAATGAAACTCCAAATGACCTTTAAAGCAACACCGACCATCCCATATAGTGCTCAAATGCAGTTGATAGAAACTTTTGGTTCTAGTAAACATGTTGCTCAAAATCAACTTAATGTCCCCTTTGAGTTCATGTAGGGAAAGATGTTTAGCCTCATGGTTCTGTCATTAAGTATTAGTCTCCTCAAGTGGTTCTATTTTTCTCTCTTCATTTCTTTCCTCCATCTCAAGGAAAGGGAATCACATTAATGACATGGTTGTATCCTACCTTTAATTCATCCATATCTTACCAATCTCCCTTCCCTTAAGAAATTAAAGAGAAATCTCATCTAAAAAGTTTAAAATTAGGTCCCTTGAATCCTTTATTAAGACAGCTAATCAAGATGATCACATCAATACATGCAAGAATGTTATGTCTTGTCTAATTTCTCTAATGTTATTAAGTACCATATCTTTTTTAACTCTTGGGAATGTTGTAGTATTAGTGTGTCCAAGAAGAGAGAAGGGGGACTGAGCATATAAAAATATATGAGTTTCTTACAAAGAAAACATTATGAAAATCAATGATTTTTTAAATAGGCAAAAATATTGAAAAAAATAATAATAGATAATCAATCATTCAAATACTTATAATTTTTAAATGTTTTGAATGCAAACTTAATCCACGTCTAGATGCACACCACACTTAGAATTTTCTATATAACTTGCACTTAAAAACATTTCTCCTTCAATAGGCGAAGAAGCCTTTACATCAACCTTTTCTTGGAGAAACTTTCTTTTCACCTTATTCACAACAAAGGCATTCCCTTTAGGTGTTCTCCTCCAAAGTACTTAACAAAATACAAGCAAAACAAATGAAAATAAATAAGGCATACATAAGTACATTCTTATACATTGATTGACTTTCCTTGAAGAAATTGATCTCATGAAAAAAAAAAAAAAAATTGAAGCACTTTTATTAAGCAAAGAAAGCAAATACTTTCTTTCCGTAGGTGTATATAAAAATAAAAAAGGTTTTTGTAAGGGAATAGGGATTGGTGGTTGAATTTGAGAAAGGAGTTCTAAGGCTTCTTGTAAGCATTAGCCTTAGGTCAAATTTTTAATAGGATATAAATGCTAAAGCCATAAATTTTCAAATTAATCATTAGAAATATTTATAATATTTTTCAATATTTTAGGTTTCAACTAATGTTCAAAATTACCCAATTTATTTAATTGTTTGGATCCAAGGAACTAAGATATGTGACTTAATAATCTATAATATTGGCAATAGTGTTGAAAGTGATTTCACATTTATCTAAAAAAAAATCAATTTTTAGAATTAAGTATGCCTTGGCTAGCTTATTTCCCTCCTTATTTATCAAAGAAGAAGAAATAATGGAAAGAAACTTGTCATCATTCCCCTTCCAAACAAAAGAACTATATAGAGCAAGCATTGCATAAGAATTAATAGCTTTATTATAGTGTCTATAAACCAAGTGAAAAATCACTTACTGAAATCTAATGAGAAAGGCAAGTTAGTGCCATGCTCAATGCTCTAGATTTTTTCATAGAATGATATCATTCATGGATTACTAATGTTTTTTATAACATTAATGTTATCACTACATACATTCAAATCTCCATAAGATCATACAAGAAATAATAGCTTGCATATCTATCATAGTACTATCCTAATACTCAAAATGATTGTCTATCTATCATAGTACTATCCTAATGCTCAAATGATTGTCTATCCCTAAGTTAAACTCACTTTTTCATTGAGAATAACCATGCCAATTCATGCATAATGAGAAGAGTATAAAGCTTCATCAACATTAATTTCAATCCACACCCGGGGGGGGGGGGGGGGGGGGCAACATCAAGAGGAAGATAGTGGGTTAGGTTGAGTGGTACTCCATTATTTTGTGAGAGTTTGAAAAAAATTATATATTAATGTAACCAACATAGTTGCTTCAAGAATTATGGGTACCCTAAATGATGATCCATGTATTTCTCATTACTAGATTTGACTTAACATAATGCTTAAGTTGAATCATAAGAGATGCAAAATTTGTAAACAAAGGTAATTGGATGCCCTAGGTTTCAAAGACCTTTAAAACTGCAGTCACTTTTCTATAAGTCATGGTAATGTGATAATTGTTTTCATTTTCCTAGTATCCCCATGGGTATGAAGCGATGTTAGTAAGCCTATGTAAATTTAACATTAATTGGATGGAAGGGCATTAGCTGCAATCTCCACCAAAATAGTCTCTTTTTAAGGTTTTGAGCCACTTGAAGTTATTAACACCATAGGGGAAGTTCCTATCAAAGGCAATATCTATTATTTTCTTACTGAACTTTGATTGAATAAGTTCAATAGAATCATGAGGCAATTACATATGTAATTGAATGTTGAAGATTTTATGAATGAGAGGCAAACCAAAAGAACTTTGAATGGATAAAATATGTCATTCACCTACGTTGGTTAAAAAATTAGCCACCACTAAGTCCTCTTGGAGTTAAATGCTCATGAAAGTATGCCACTTTTGTAGGGGAAGTTAAAATGTTGAAGTTTGATAGAAATTTCCTATCTTGATCCCATCAGTTATCTTCCAATTTAGCATTAGTTGCAATGCACGCGCTCCTTCACATGGAATGATCCATATAAGCAAGTGTCTCCTCTTTCTAACATTATATAAGATATTTCATACTTAGCATTCCAGAGTCAATTGTTGTAATACATTATCTTATTAGTATACTCCCAAGGGTTCTTGGCCTAAAGCATACCATGCCAACTTATTGACAAGTGTAACCCCAAAGATCCAAGCTAATGAGGAAGACAAAGGTTAATCTAAGATGTATAATGCATAACTTTATAGGTCAAATCTTACTGACAAATCATCTCAATATGGAAAATCACACCTTTAGGAACATTAGTATGGGTGATGAGATCAATTAGAATACTTTACAAAGTTGAATTTATGAGGATGACCTTTCTGCCAAAGAGATATGTCATCATCCACATATATTAACCATATTAGTGGTTTTACATAGAAGATAAGAGAAGTAAGCTTTTGTGAGTTTTTTCAGAGCTAGCTAAATTCTAAGATACTCAAACTCCTATACTTGTTGGAAGCCTAAGTATTTGGCTATCATCCATTTCATCTAGGTCATATTGGATTTACTGAATAAACTAGCAAACTCATGTTTTCTAATTTTTGCCAATCCAAACATAATAACCAAGCAATATTCTATTAACATGCTTTTATGCCTAATAGAAGCTTCACCAAACAAGAGAATTCATTTTTATAGAGTAAATGTGAGAGCCTATCCCATAGTGAAGACCCATAAAACATAAGAAAAATATGTTAAATATTATACTATTGCCCACAAACTGAGCAAAGGACAATAATAATTAAGTTTTCAAGTTTCCAAAACTCTGTATATTTATAGAGCAACCACATAGCTACCAAGAGACACATTTGCTTAATGGAGGTTAGCAAAGTTTTATGGGTTTCAATAATGTTAGTTAATTTTATAATATAACAAATGCCTAATTTTAAAAGTTCAATTTAGTTAATTACTAATAATACATTATATAACATTTTAAAATTAATTTTTCTTTGAATTTAAATTCTCTAGTAATGTGTACATAGTGTAATATGTAGTTTATCAATTTAACATAATTTTAATATCCCGTGCTTTCTTGTCTTTATATATATATATATATATATATATAATTTTAAGGAAGTCTTACATAGGATTGCCATAATATCTGTTTCTTATCTTATAACCCTATCTACTTTTTCCCACATGATATACCTAAATTTTGTATAAATTTAATTGAAATGATAAATTAAAAAAGTTTAAGGAAAAAAAAAGGTTAATTGAAATTCCTTAGTGTATTTGTGATCATCCAAATCTTAAGTGCTTTTTGGGCTCATGTGATCAACAGGTTCCCTCTATCATGATGATAACAAATATATGTTAGAAATTTATAAGACACATTGGGGTTTATGTGACAAACAATACCCCTAAAGATAAGTAATAAAAATACTCATAAATAATAATCATGATAACAAGAAATCATAGTGTAATAAAGAAAATTATAAGATAATGAGTATTTAAAACTATCAACAGATAATAACATAGGATTATGGTTTTTATTAAAAAGTTAAATATAATAACAAGCTTTGTACCTGGTATTATACTCTTCTATAGAAGCCACTATCTATCCCTCTTTC
The DNA here is from genome assembly GCA_016618105.1 of Dendrobium huoshanense. NCBI lineage: Eukaryota > Viridiplantae > Streptophyta > Magnoliopsida > Asparagales > Orchidaceae > Dendrobium > Dendrobium huoshanense. The sequence continues at coordinate 23,194,949 of CM028345.1, forward strand.
CACAATCTTTCTCCCCTTCGACACAATAAAATGGGGGGGGGGGGGGGGGGGGGGGGGGTTATACAATTAAATAATGGTCAACTACAATGATTTGCAATAAAAAAACAACCTCTATATTGACAAGAAAATACATCCAAATTATAATATGCATAAAACAAACACCAAAGACAATAATAATAATAAGGATAAAAGTCCTAAAAACTTTCTTCATGATCATAATCACCTTACTCAGAATCATGCATAACCATCGATAATGGTCTCTCAAATGTACTACCCATGATATACTAGCAAGACATCCTTAGATAGAAAAAGTGGATGTAATAGGATGAGTTATCTCTTCATGGTGAGAGAGTCACCAAAAAATTGTAGGATAAAACACATAGGTGTAGTGTTCAATTAGATATAACAAAGGTCTAGGTTAGGATGCTCAAAGGAGATAATGAATATAATCATGTAGCATAGGCCTAGGCTATGTGACCTTTGAGAGGCATTACTTTGTAGGTACATAATTTGTTGCATGATGAAGAAAATCATGCCTTATGATTCAAATACTTTGTAGGTCATCATAAAATATGTCACTAAAAAGAGGGTATGATTCAGCATTCCATCATCACTAGCTTTTTGGAAAAGAGAAATAATTGTCCACATCCATCAATATGGATTAATAGTTGATATGGATAGTTTTCTTTAATAGCCATGTTATTGTATAATATTTGAATAAAATTAAAGGAAAAAAGAGATTCACATTAGGGAAAATTTAATGTCCAGATCTAGGAAAAAGTGGGAGAATATTAGAAGCAATGTTAATGATGTGATAAATATAGCGAGATAGCCGCATAGAAACATGGTTTATGCTTGAGTGAGATGTATTTGGTATTCTAAGGGAAGATTCACTGCACCATTGATATCAATATTTCTTTGTGCTGTCATATATCTAAGATGTTAGAAGAATGAGATGATAAGAAAAAAAATAAAATGTTAGAGTGGATCCCATTAAAATAGATTAGTATAAATAGAGCAATAGGAAAAATAAGATATAGTAAAAAAAATGATACCTTGAAGCTTCTCTCCTATTGGGGAACCTTCCTTTTATTAACTTAGCTAAAATTAAGAGATATACTGCATAATACAATTGTCAAGAATGAGGATATGTCAATATTTATGGATAAGAAATTATGAATTTATAAATTTTGATAAATTTAAAAATTAGGAGTGGTCGTGGGTGTAGTAAATTGGTTAATAATGGCTATTAACGTTCTTGAATGCTTTATGAATGCTTTAATGGTTTAAAGATGGTAAAAAAATATGCCTTTTAACTTGAAATCCTTAGATAACATGTGGTTAAATATCACATATTATTTTTTTTGCTACATGGCATTAAAAAATATAAGAAAATCATACATTGAAAGTGAGTCATTATTAATATATAGAGGTGTGCTAAGACTATTGGGAGTCCATTACATGGATTAAATTGGATCATTTTATTTTTGATTTGGGGTCATTATGTAACCTAAATACAAGATATCTATGGCATGATAAACATCATAAAAAATGTGGGGTCTAGCATACCTACTCATCATTTGTGTGATCAAAATGATTCTATGCCAAAGGCATAGTGAAGATGTCATGAAGTTGGTGGTCTATGTTAAAAAACTCCATAACCATATCACCATTGGCTACATAAACTCAAATAAAGAGTGATAAATATTTTAAATATGCTTTATTCTTAAGACTTGAATCAAATTTTTTTTTATTAAATTGATTGCAATAATGTTGTCACATTTTATTAGAATGTGGTCTAAACTAAATTAAGTCCTCCAATTGTTATTTAATACAAGGTAACAATGTAATACCACTGTCTCTATTAATGTTCTTAGCTCTTATTATGGACAAGTCAATAGAGTTTTGCTTCTTATTGGACAAAGATATTAAGGGGAGCCTTAAGAACTGACAAGAACTTTAGGTGCTCTTTTTGTCCACTTCATAATTCACATAGTCAATATTAGAATAAAATATAAATTTAAATCATAGTTCAATCTTAGGATACCACTATACTGCACAATGGTGTTGCATTTGTAACTTCCAAGGGCCATGTTCTCTCATCAAAAAGATGTGACTGTTCACTAAACAACTGATCCACATCAACAAGCACCATGGAAGTGCTAAAGTTTTAGCGCTGAGCCTTTAGTTTACTTTTAAGGCACTATAGTGCCACTTTTTCAAGCGTTATAGTGTTGGATGCCTTTTTTATTTTTCTATAAATACTTATGATATTATGTTTGTAAGAGAGTTCAATCACTTGTGTAAATTTTAGTACTTTTAATATACTTCTCTAGTTCTATATTAGAATAAAATCTTAGGGAGGCTAGGGAAGTACATGATACAATAATTTAGAGTGTTTGGCCTTTTTTTCTTAAATTAACTTTGTAAATTAAGGGAGGAGTGTAGAGGAGATACTTTGATCCTTTTTGGTGATATCACTCTCTTATATTTTTATTCTTTCATGAGTTTAATAAAAATGAGTTTGTATGTTATTTATTCTATGTTTGAATAATTCTCTTATTTTGGATTAATGATGTAAGTGCAACTTAAGTACTAATGAAGAATCATATTCTATAAATGTTAAATGATATTTTCAATATTATCCCATTCTTAATTTAATGAATATAGTAGCCATATGTGTAGTTAAAATATAGTGTGATGTATAGTCTAGATGAAGGAATGCACGAACAACCAAGAATAGTAAGATAGGATATTTTTATGCCTTGACATAGAATGTAAAATATTCTAGGTTCTTAAGGAGATGACATAACTATAAGAGTATAGTAGATGTCCTTTTCACCCTTACAGGCTCAAAAGAGATTTTGGGATATATATGCTCTATATCATATCTTTCATTAATAGTCTTATTGAATAAGTTATCAAATTTACACTCATAAATCAAATAACTATATTTAAATATTATATCTAATATTTTTACTATTTTATTCAGTGATATAATCTCCATAAATTTCATTTTTATTTTAGTAGAATAATTATTGTAATTAGTGTAAATAGTAGCAGTTTGTTGCAAGTGAGCACACTTCCTCATGGGTTTGACACTCTTGTATATCACTTTATTAATTTATTTGGCACATACACTTTCTTCTATTAAGTAGGGTTTTATTATTTTTATATCAAAGAAAAGTTAAGCATTATTCAGGGGCTATAGATCCCTAGACTTTTATATAATTCAAAAGTTTACTCCATAGATCCCATCAAGTTTTGGTATCATTGCTAGGAAAGTATTTTAATAAGTGTAATTTTAATTATATTATTTAATTAATTATATAGTTAAACCTATTTACATCTTTTATTTTATTTATTTTATTTGCTAATTACATATTCATAGTTGCATGCTTTATAAACACAGAAAATAACTTTTACTATTTGATTCTAAAATAGAAAGAACACTTTTAAAAATTAAAAAAACTAAAAAGATTGTTAAAATTTTTGAACTTGTACTAGATTAAGATTATTTATATCTCATAGGGATTATGCTAACACTTTAGTGGATGGAGTTCTTAGAAGCATTAATAGACATACAATCTAAGCTAATATTTTTTAATTAAAACCTGCCATAATTCAAATGGATCAAAATTCTGAATTTAAGGGAACTTCTGTTGAAGATCTCAATTTTCACATAGCTAATTTTTGAGAAATTTATTTAATGTTTAAGTATAATGGTGTAAGTGATGATGATATCAAACATAGAGTATTCCCATTAGCTTTAAAAGATAAAACTAAGATGTTGTTGAATTCTTTACCCCCAGACACTATAACCACTTTGAATGAGTTAGCTAATATTTCACCTTTTAAAGACTGTCAAAATGTAGAAATAAAATCACTTATTTTACCTAATTTGAAGTAGAATCAATTTATGAGAGTTATGAGAGATTTAAGGAAATACTAAAGAAATGCCCTCACCATGCTTTATTTGATTGATTGGTTATTTTATCATTTTATATTGGCTTAGCAGGATCTCTTAGAGAAATTATAGATGTTATAATATGAGGATCATTAATGTTCATGCCATTTGAGGACGCATATGAACTAATAGTGGAAGTGATTACAAGAAATTTGTAGTGGCCTAATTATAGAGTAAATTTTAAGAGAGCAGCAAGAATTTATGAATTTGATGCTTTATAAATATTGATTGTATAAGTTGCAATAATTTTTAACAAGTTGTGCAAAATAGGAATGAATTAAAAATTAGGAATTGAGTCATCTATGTAATTGGAGGATCAAATTTTGATTAATTAAAATAATAATTAAGAGTGATTAAACATATTAATTTTATTGGAAGATAAAATAATTCCCACTCCAATATGTATAATCTAAGTTAAAAGAACCATCCCAATTTTAATTGGTAAAATAATATTACTAGTAACAATAAATAGAATTCTAGTCAAAATTATCTAGTAAATTGGAATAATCTTCAACAATAAGTTGTAAATCTTAAAATTGCATATATTCTAAGATTTACTCAAAGAAATTAGTTTAGAAGTAGAAAATCATCATTAGAAGATGTAGTGTAGTTAGAGACTCAATTGAAAAATCAAGTTGCTTTTATTAAAATTTGAAAGCCCAATTAAGTTAGGTCATAATTTTAGTTAGTAGTATACCTCTTGGATCATTGCCTAGAAATACTAAAGTTAAACCTAAGGAAAAAGAAAAAAAAATTATAAAGAAAATCATTTAAAGAATCTTAGCACAACCTATCAAAATGATAAATCTAGGTAAATTTTTTGGTAACAATATTCCAAACATTTTTACTTCCACTTCCATTATTCTCATTCCTAAAGTAACTCTATTAGTAATTGGAATTATTTTAGACCAATTAGTCTCTGTACCATCTTTAGTAAGTTAATATCTAAAATTCTTATGAATCGGTTAACTTCTCTCCTTCCTAAAATTATCTCTCCTTATCAAATTGGTTTTGTCAAGGGTAGGCTATTTTTGATAATATCCTTTTAGCCCAAGAATTTTGTCATAATCTTGATATGAGGGTGAGATGTGACAACATCATTTTGATACTTGATATTTCCAAGGCATATGATAACAATATATATATATATATATATATATATATATATATATATATATATATATATATATATATATATATATATATTCAGTTTTCATTAATCTCATCAAGAATTGCATTGAAGGATCTTATTTTTCTATTATTGGGAATGGAAAAGGCTATGGTTTTTTTAAATCATCCCATGTCTTAAGACAGGTTGATCCTATCTCTCCTGCCCTTTTTATTTTTGCTTTTGAGTATTTATTTAGAGGCATTGCTAACCACTTTGAGAATCAACCTAGCCTCTATTTTAGAACTTAGGGTGTTTTTCTTATATCCTATTTATATTTTGCTGATGATTTCATTATTTTTACTAATGCTTCTTTAAATATGATTAATAAAATTATGGGCTTGTTTCATAAGTTTGAAAATGTTAGTGGGCTTTTTTCTGAATAAACATAAGTGTTATTTTATTGCCTCTAGTAAATGCCTAATGATCATATTTTAGCTATCAAACGCATTACTGGTTTTGTGCAAGGTTACTTTCCTATTAAGTACCTGGGGTTCCTCTCTTTAAAAGTAGGAAGAAAACTTTTCTATTTGATAACTTGATTACTTTTATGTACAACAAGCTTTTGTCCCAGGATTTTAATTTTTTTTTTTAGTTTTGGGGGTGGATTAACTCTCATTAAAAGTGTTCTATACTCTCTCCTTGTTTACACCTTCCAAACTCTTCAACCTACTCGTGCGGAGTGTAATAAAATTGATAAACTTTTCAATAATTTTTTTTGGAAAGGGACTATTAACAATTCTAAATTCTCTAGTCCTCTTGGGAATTATGATGTGGTTTTTTGGATGAGGGCGCCTTGGGTTGCAAGAGTATGTATGATTTGGCCTATATTTTTTTGTTCAAGTTGTGGTACACTTTTTGGGCTAAAGTGAGTCTTTGAGCTAAGTTTATGTTTGCTAATTATTGGGTGGGTAAGCATCTGACTATTTGCATTTATAACAAGGGTGATTCAAAAGTGTGGGAGATACTTTGAAATATTAAATGGGTTGTTGATCCACACATTAGGTTGTGGCTTGGTGGTGGGAACATCTTCTTTCGGCAAGATCATTGGCTGGGAACTCATTCTATTGATTCCATCATTAATACCACTCCCACTACAGTGGATAAGGTGAACTATTTCATTACTTAGAGCTGTTGGGATTATGATAAACTTGCTAATGTTATTCTTGATTCGATTCTTCGACAAATTATGAACCTTCCCCTTAACCCTAGTTATGATGATTTATTATTATGAAATTTATCTAAAGATGGGGGTTTCAGATTAAAGGATGCTTGGCATGCCTTCAGAACTAAGAAGGATGTCTCTAATATCTTTTGTATGATTTTGAATGAAAATATTCCTTCCATTATTTCTATTTTCATTTGGAGAATTTTGCATAAGTTTATTCCTACTGATGATAACTTAATTAAAAGAGGCATTATCTTGCCATCCAAGTGCCAATGTTGATTTCGTGTGGGAAACATGCATCATGTCTTTCTTCCAGGTCCCTTAGCTATTAAAACTTGGTCATATTTTGATGATAGTTTAAGATTAAATTTCTTTAATGCTAAGTTGTCTATTAATGTGTTGCAAAACTCATGATTCATTAAGTCTAAAGGTCACATAAAAAATGTTAATTTAACTTTAATTTTATGGTATTTATGGCTGAATAGAAATAATTTCTTTTTTAATGGTATTGGTATGAATCATCATATAAATATTAAGATTGTGAAAGACAAGGTCCTACGGCTTTTTTCTGTCAATCTACTATGCCAAGAATTTTAATAATTATTTCTTTTTGGCACCTAACTTGGGTATCACTTTGGAGGGTGTTCATCCTTATTCTAAACCTAGGATTTTTTTACTGGATCAAACCTTCTAATAATAGCTATAAGCTGAATGTGGATGCTGCTGTCAAAAGTTCCATCTTGGGTTATGGTGGGATTATTAGGGATGGTTTTGGGAATATTATTATGGATTTTATGGGCCCCCTTACATTAGTGCTCTATAATTTTTACTGAGCTTTTGTCCTTTCATTATGGGATTTGATTATGCATTTCTCTTGGCATTACTAAAATTTGGTTTGAAGTTGATGCTACTTACAATATTCATTCCTTGAATAATGTTGATGATACTATGTGCAACCCGACTCTTTTTTATCTTGTCAAGGATATTAAGTATTTGCTAATTTTTGTTAATTATTATCTCTTTTATATATATATATATATATATATATATATATATATATATATATATATATATATATAGGGAGGGGAATGCTTGTGTCGATTGGCTTGCCAATTTGGGGTGTAACATGGATTATTTTACTGATTTTTCTACCTCTAATTTACCTTCCCCTTTAAATGGGCTTCTTAGACTATACAAAATTGGTCCTCCCTTTGTTAGATTTTAGTGGTTGTTTTGGCTGGAGCTTGGGTTTCATTATTACTTTATTTTGGGGGTTTACTTTTTGGATGTTCTAAAAGGGAACATTTTTGTCTAGAATGTTATTATTTTCTTGCTGTGCTGGAGGGTCTTCCCTATTTGTTGTATCTATTGGTTTTTTTGGGTTTAGTCCTTATGCCAGCATTCATCCCTTGTTCTTGTTTAATCCCACGCTGCTTGGTATGGGATTTGCTCTCTGTGGGTTGGGATTCCTCTATGCTATTGTTGGGTTTTATTGGGGCTTTGTTGGAGGTTGTTTCTTGGATCCACTCGATTTTATCCTTTTTTGGTCTTAGTTGGAAGGGTTTATGTGGTTGTGCTCTTCATTTCCTATGGGGTTTGGCTATTATGGTCTGTATCCTTTACCTCGGCATGGCTCTTTTATGCATTATGGGGGCTAGGATTAGACTTGTATGGTTGGGTGATTTTGCTGGCATTTATGTTCCTCATTTTTAAAGCTTGGTTGGCAATTATCCATTCCTCTTTGGTTGATTTGGTTGGATTTGGTTTATCATGAATCAGATTGGGGTTTTGTTTTATTGTTTTTTGCTGTAGTTATGGCTATCTTTGTGAGCTATATTCATGTATGCTGGATTGGTTATATTACCCAAGTATATTGGTTACTTTTCTCTATGTCATTGTGGATTATTGGTATATTTCAGCTAGGGTTTGTAGTTGGGTTCAACAACTATTTTCCTGTTAGTTGGATGGTGATTGCTCTATTTATTATGGATGATGCTGTTAAGTGGTTTAAAGTTGTTGGTTGGACTTTGACAGTTTTATTTTTTATTTATGCTAATAGTTTTATGGATAAGTGCTTGGAATATCAATCGACCATTTTTTGGTTCTATTTGTACAATTTCCATTTTAGCTATCAACTTTTTTTGCAGGATTTCTTTAGTGCAAGTGTTCGAAGTGGTGGCACTTAGGAAGGGAAAATGGAGTTGCTTGCTATTTTGTGGTTGGTTCATCTTTTTTGGGTGCTATTTCTTGTGCACCATAGATTGTACCTAGGTTATAATATTATTTTGCATAGAAAGAAACAAGAGTTCTTAGGATATTTTTGCTTTCTTTTTATAGCTCTTATGAGCTTTAGCGAGCTTGAGGTCTCTTTGAGGACTGTGTAATAATAATTTTCTTAATCAACGAGTAAGCCCCTCTATGGGTTTTCCTTTAAAAAAAGTTTTAACTTAATCTTACCACACAATCATCCACCACATCAACTCTATAACAATGATCCTTACTATTATCTCTCATAAATTACATAGACTAAAAAACATTAATAGTCACCTCTTGGTCTTGCACTCTAATAGTTAACTTCACATTCTAAATATCTATAATTTCCCTTTCAGCGGGTACAAAAGGTCTACATAAAAAAAAAATTTCTATCTCCTTATCTTATATAATCTTTAAGATAATAAAATCAACGGGTAAATAAACATAGCAACCTTCACTAACTTATCTTCTATTAATGCATAGGATATATAAACAGTCTACCTTCTAATTGAAGGGTAATTAGGGTGGGTTGAACCTCTACTAATTCAATTCTCTTGAATATGGAAATCATCATAAGTTTGATGTTTGCTCCAAAGTAACATATTTATTTCCAATAAAATGTTTACCCTATAACACAATGTATAGCAAAAGTATGAGCGTTCTTAAGCTTTTAAGAGAGTTTCTTTTGTATAATTACTCTATACACCTTCGTCTAACTTTCTATTCTTACTAAGGACATCCTTCATTAATTTGGAATAGTTAGTGTGATTTGTAGTCTCGATGGAGGAGTAGATGAATGAATAAGATATTTAAAATATAAATTTTCCATGCATATACATATGATGTTTAAGGTTATGGGATCTTAAGGAGAAATTAAGTAGTAGTTAAGAGTAACTTAGCTAATACTCCAAAAGCCTTGAATATGATGTGGAATTTTATGCTCTGATTCACATAGCATTAGGAAAAATCTATGTATTACAAATACGTGTTTTTAAATATTATAGATTCAATGTATTTAAATATAGAATTTATATCTTGTAATTTATAGTTTTTTACTTTCAATTACATCAACCATGTTAATCGATTAATAAGAAAAAGAATGTCAAAATTCACTAATGCATCGACTATATGGATTTGAATAAGGCTTGTCTCAATGAAGAGTTCCTATTTCCCATTATTGAACTTATGGTGGACAATACCTCTTCTAACATTATTTTCCCCTTAATGGATGGCTTATTTAGTGAAAATCAAATTAAAATAGCTATTGAAGATAAAAGCTTTACTGCATTTAGGGCACCTATTAGGGTTTATTATAAAAAGGTCATGCCTTTTAGGCCTATGAACATGAATGCAACCTACTAGTGGGCTATAACGTGGATTGTTTATGAGCTTATTCATAATCAAGTGGAATACCAAGTCAATTATCTAATTATAAAAAATTATAAAAGGGAAGACCATCTTTATGATATTAGAATTATCTTTGAATGGCCATGTCAGTATAAATTAAAAAAGAATCCTTTGAAGTGTACTTTTAATGTAACTTCAAGGAAGTTTTAAGGTTTTCTAGTGAGGCATCATGGATATGAAATTGATCCTACTAAATTAAAAGCTATCTTAGATATGAATCATCTAAAGAGTCTTACATAACTAAATTCCTTATGATGCAGGTTAACATATCTAAGGAGATTAATTTTAAATCTCTCTAGTAGGTGGCAACCATTTACTACTTCATGTAGAAAGAATGCCTAATTTCATTGGGATGATAAGTTATAAGATCTTTTGATAGAAAAATATTATTAGATGACACCTACAGTCTAATCGAATCATATCCCAGGGAAATACTTAATATTATACACCATGGATTTAGAAGATTCTCTAGGGATTTTGTTAGCTCAAACTAATGAAAAGGAAAAAAAGAATGTGCTCCATTATTTAATCCATAAATTACTTCTATCCAAAATTAGTTACTCGCCTGTTAAGAAGCAACTTTTGCTTTAATTTTTGTAATACAAAAGTTAATACTTTATTTGTATTCTCACAAGGTAAAACTTATTTCAATAAATGTTTTGTAGTATCACATATCCCATCAAATTTTGTATGGATGTTTGGCAAGATGGTCTATAATCCTAATGTAATTTAATATAATCTTCAATACTTCATGTCTTAAAATGCTAGGCCTTAGACAACTTCTTAGTAACACACCTGATCCTTGTTGTATCCCCTTTAAATTATGAGTTTCTTCATGAATAGATCATGAGGTTAAATATAGGATAATTCTACTTGAGAATTACATTTGATGATTTTGTTTTCTCAAAAGATCAAAGATTTGCAAGAAGCTATCCCAGGAAAAGCTTGTATTAGTTTAATGTTCATTACTCTTGACAAATGACTATCATACTATTTTTAAAACTTATCAAAGCATTATCCTAGTAATGAAGACAAATATGAAGATGTGTTAACTGGCTTAGAATTGGCAATCCTATTGTAAAAAAAAAAAAAAAAAAAAAAAAAAAAAAAAAAAAAAATTAAGAGATTGACAACTGATCGTCTATCAAATTGCTGGAATTTACAAAATTTTGAAGATAAAGATGTTTCCTTATTATCAATAAATGATGGAATTTTTTAGCAAATTCCTTTTCTTGATTTATAAAAGATATCCCATGGACAAATTCCATTATGATTGCCCTAGCAAAGCTTGTAAAATAATTTGCTTGTTTGGAAGAGGAGTTGATTCCTATAGAAGTATAAAATTACAAAATTGTATCTCATATAGATCTTTAGTAAATTAATAATAAGTTTCCTTTTTAAGGAGAGAGCATTCTTTCTATGATAGATGAAGTGGTGAATTAGAGTGAACGCTTCCTCCACTTTTTACAAAAAGGAAATTGTCCAGGAAAAATGTTTAGTTGACCAGACCAAGAAAAGGACCTTTCTTCAGGCTTGATTAGTGGCACTTTATATCATTAGTCGTTTGACCATATATGGTTTTGTTATCATGAAAAACAAGAAGCCCATAAATCTTGGTCAAGAAAGAATATTAAAATAAAAAAATAGATGTTATTGGTCATCAATAATTAGTGAATGCATGGATATTGAATGACGCTTTCATCAATGCCAAGTATATGGTGTAGTTTTATATCAATCGCCCAATGCACTACACCATATAATAACTTATGGCCTTTGAGAAATAGGACATAGATATTGTAGGTCCCATTAATTCTCATTCTTCCAAGCATCACAAATATATTTTTGTAGTCATTGATTACTTCTCAAAATAGCTAAAACCATCCAACTATAAGAAGTCAAAGCTCAAAATGTCATCAATTTCTTTTGGGACAACATGGTGTATCCGTTTAACATGCCTCATCTAATCAAATTCAATAATGACTCACATTTTAGAAGCGAAGAAATTTAAAACTTTGCATAAAGAGGCCACTTCAATTGGAGATGCTAAATGATCTATTATCGATAGGAAAAAAGATTGGTTGAAGCCTTTAATAAGACTCCAGTTTAAATCTTGTAGAAAACCCTTGATGAGAATAAATTATTGTGGCAAAAAAGTACATTAAAGCCTTGTGAGTTTATCAGACCATGTATAGGACCTTGAATCAATTCTTGTCATTCTCTTTAGTGTTTGGGGTTGAATATATTCTCCCCTTGATGGTAAAACTTTCCCCATTAAGGGTTGAAATTGATGATAAATTAACTTTTGAATAAAACAAAAAACTATAATTTGAAAAACTTAATGGTCTTAAAGAGAAGCACATGCATGATCATTAAAATCTCATCTTGTATAAATCTTGCATGGATCAAGCCCATAATAAAATGGTTCATACTAGAACGTTTCAAGTGGGTGATTTGTTCTTAGTTCTTCTAAGGCCTATTTTAGCCCATCATAATTATTATTTATTTTTTTAAAGAATTACAACTTGCATTATGAACGAGGAAAAAGAAACTATTAGAACCTCAAAAGGAAATAGATTTAACAACCTTACCTTTTGTAACATTAGTAAAGGAAGGTTTATTGAAAAACAAGCTAACTATAAGGAAAAGTTTATTTGCAAATATTAATTATGATAATAGAAAAATGATCCACTACTCCTCATCTTAGACAAATTGAGGTATTGGGGACACCAAAAGTATGGAAACAACTAAATTAGTTGGTTAGTATCCCAAAATTTCCAATCTAGTAAAAAAATAGAAATACAAAAAGTCACAAATTCCATTACTCTAATTTCATAATGCAAATAATCCTTTCTTAATATATGAAAACTAAGAGGCCATATCACCACCTCCTCCCTACTAGGTCATAACCTTTTATTACTCACCACATAATTCTCATTATAACTGACATGAAAGTGACCCTAATTGCTACTTCACCAATTATCCTTATTAATTCTTCACTAGGTGTTAAGAGATTGATCTCTTTGTAAGGCCTAAATTTTAATTATTATGATCCAACCTCTAATGAATTGAAATCATTTTTTGTTATCTTTATCATTGTCCACATTATTCGAGGAAGAGCCTTCCATACAACTGAGTAAAATAAGAATCCCATGGGCTGAACATTCATAGCTCAAAGAAACACAAAAAATCTAAATAGAGTATATTTTGGCATCAAAGTCTAATTCAAAACCATTTGAATAAATATGAAATTTCATCTTCTCCTGATCTTGAACCTGAAATTTCCTCTCCCTTTGAGCCTACACCAAACAATCTTTGATCTTCAAAGAACAAAGCACCACAATTCTTTAGCTTTGATGGGATGTGATCCCATTTCAAGCAATCAACAAAATAACTTGGTTGTATTGGAGAAGAGTTTCTTTTTTGATAGTTTTTCCTTTGATTGCATTCCTTCCTTGTTGTTAAATTTACTCAAGGAGGAATGTGATCCGCTCCTTACTTGTACTTAGTTGTGATTTGGTTTTAATGCAACTTTGATGCACCTTTCAAAAAAAAAAAAAAAAAAACTTGGAAGGCCCCGACCATCTTCCTTAGATGACACAAACAAAGGTAGACCATTAGTTGTAGTAATTATGGCATTCTGTGTAAATGAACCTACTTGAAACGTTACATCTATTTCCTTTACACTTGATAAAGAATTTATTCCACCTGACACTACATAAGCTTATCCACTGATGATCCCACATCTTTGCAATTCAAAGTCTTGACACCATCAACAATAAAAATATTTCAGACGATACTCTTAGTCCTCCATAAGTTTAGGGCGAAAATTTGATCTTACATGGGAAGGCCTGTTTGTGGTTGATAATGTCTACCAAGGGGAATCCTACAAATTAATTGAGCGCCAAGGTGAATACTCTATGCTTCTTATCAATGAACTTTACCTCAAGAATTATTATGAATAATTATATTCAAAAGTAGAGTTCTGATAAAAATGATACCTTTGTTATATAATTGATTTTATTTCCACAAAATATTCGTATATGAATAGGTCTTAAATATCAAAAGGCAATTTTGAAAATCTAAACTAAATTAAAAAGCATAAAATGCCCCTAAAGTTATTTAAGAGGTTATGATGAATCTTATTTGTGAAAGACTGTCAAACTACTCTTTCTTTTCTCAGTTACTAAAAAAAAAAAAAAAAAAAAAATAGATGATGGCCTTTGTAAAGGTTATAGTCCTTAGTAGAATATTTTGCATGTCATTTAAAGTTATATATTCATAAGAAAGTGAGAAAGAAATGAATCTAAAAATAATCATTCAGAATTAACGAAATCCACAAAAAAATTCTCCAAAACAAAAATTCAAAAATCTCTTACTTCTCTTCTAGAAAATGATTTATATAAAAGTTTAGTATCCCTACTGAAACATTTGCATATTATTAAGGTCATTATGAGTAATTGGAAACAAAACATCATAAAAGTTTTCAAGATAAGGATTCAGGATCTTATCATTTCTCTATTTATGATGCACTCAAGTACACCTTTCTATTATTATAGTGTTAGGTACATTTAGTTAGGATTTTTGATGTAGCGACACCTTACTAGTATATCTAAGGCTTAGGTAAAGGTTTCATCTAATAGAGGCTAGCCCTAGTTATGCTCATTTGGACCTAATCTAGACTCATTTAGTCACACATAAGTCTAAGAATGTCTTCAAAATTCCTTGACATAATGTGGCAATAGTTGATGAAAGG
>CM028345.1:23210164-23290250 GCA_016618105.1 Dendrobium huoshanense
GCTTTTTTCTGTCAATCTACTATGCTAAGAATTTTTAATAATTATTTCTTTTTGGCACCTAACTTGGGTATCACTTTGGAGGGTGTTCATCCTTATTCTAAACCTAGGATTTTTTTACTGGATCAAACCTTCTAATAATAGCTATAAGCTGAATGTGGATGCTGCTGTCAAAAGTTCCATCTTGGTTTATGGTGGGATTATTAGGGATGGTTTTGGGAATATTATTATGGATTTTATGGGCCCCCTTACATTAGTGCTCTATAATTTTTACTGAGCTTTTGTCCTTTCATTATGGGATTTGATTATGCATTTCTCTTGGCATTACTAAATTTGGTTTGAAGTTGATGCTACTTACAATATTCATTCCTTGAATAATGTTGATGATACTATGTGCAACCCGACTCTTTTTTATCTTGTCAAGGATATTAAGTATTTGCTAATTTTTGTTAATTATTATCTCTTATATATATATATATATATATAGGGAGGGGAATGCTTGTGCCAATTGGCTTGCCAATTTGGGGTGTAACATGGATTATTTTACTGATTTTTCTACCTCTAATTTACCTTCCCCTTTAAATGGGCTTCTTAGACTATACAAAATTGGTCCTCCCTTTGTTAGATTTTAGTGGTTGTTTTGGCTGGAGCTTGGGTTTCATTATTACTTTATTTTGGGGGTTTACTTTTTGGATGTTCTAAAAGGAGCATTTTTATCTAGAATGTTATTATTTTCTTGCTGTGCTGGAGGGTCTTCCCTATTTGTTGTATCTATTTGTTTTTTTGGGTTTATTCCTTATGCCAGCATTCATCCCTTGTTCTTGTTTAATCCCACGCTGCTTGGTATGGGATTTGCTCTCTGTGGGTTGGGATTCCTCTATGCTATTGTTGGGTTTTATTGGGGCTTTGTTGGAGGTTGTTTCTTGGATCCACTTGATTTTATCCTTTTTTGGTCTTAGTTGGAAGGGTTTATGTGGTTGTGCTCTTCATTTCCTATGGGGTTTGGCTATTATGGTCTGTATCCTTTACCTCGGCATGGCTCTTTTATGCATTATGGGGGCTAGGATTAGACTTGAATGGTTGGGTGATTTTCCTGGCATTTATGTTCCTCATTTTTAAAGCTTGGTTGGAATTATCCATTCCTTTTGGTTGATTGGTTGGATTTGGTTTATCATGAATCAGATTGGGGTTTTGTTTTATTGTTTTTTGTTGTAGTTATGGCTATCTTTGTGAGCTATATTCATGTATGCTGGATTGGTTATATTACCCAAGTATATTGGTTACTTTTCTCTATGTCTTTGTGGATTATTGGTATATTTCAGCTAGGGTTTGTAGTTGGGTTCAACAACTATTTTTCTGTTAGTTGGATGGTGATTGCTCTATTTATTATGGATGATGCTGTTAAGTGGTTTAAAGTTGTTGGTTGGACTTTGACAGTTTTATTTTTTATTTATGCTAATAGTTTTATGGATAAGTGCTTGGAATATCAATCGACCATTTTTTGGTTCTATTTGTACAATTTCCATTTTAGTATCAACTTTTTTTGCAGGATTTCTTTAGTGCAAGTGTTCGAAGTGGTGGCACTTAGGAAGGGAAAATGGAGTTGCTTGCTATTTTGTGGTTGGTTCATCTTTTTTGGGTGCTATTTCTTGTGCACCATAGATTGTACCTAGGTTATAATATAATTTTGCATAGAAAGAAACAAGAGTTCTTAGGATATTTTTGCTTTCTTTTTATAGCTCTTATGAGCTTTAGCGAGCTTGAGGTCTCTTTGAGGACTGCGTAATAATAATTTTCTTAATCAACGAGTAAGCCCCTCTATGGGTTTTCCTTTAAAAAAAGTTTTAACTTAATCTTACCACACAATCATCCACCAAATCAACTCTATAACAATGATCCTTACTATTATCTCTCATAAATTACATAGACTAAAAACATTAATAGTCACCTCTTGGTCTTGCACTCTAATAGTTAACTTCACATTCTAAATATCTATAATTGCCCTTTCAGCGGGTACAAAAGGTCTACATAAAAAAAATTTCTATCTCCCTATCTTATATAATCTTTAAGATAATAAAATCAACGGGTAAATAAACATAGCAACCTTCACTAACTTATCTTCTATTAATGCATAGGATATATAAACAGTCTACCTTCTAATTGAAGGGTAATTAGGGTGGGTTGAACCTCTACTAATTCAAGTCTCTTGAATATGGAAATCATCATAAGTTTGATGTTTGCTCCAAAGTAACATATTTATTTCCAATAAAATGTTTACCCTATAACACAATGTATAGCAAAAGTATGAGTGTCTTAAGCTTTTAAGAGAGTTTCTTTTGTATAATTACTCTATACACCTTCGTCTAACTTTCTATTCTTACTAAGGACATCCTTCATTAATTTGGAATAGTTAGTGTGATTTGTAGTCTCGATGGAGGAGTAGATGAATGAATAAGATATTTAAAATATAAATTTTCCATGCATATACATATGATGTTTAAGGTTATGGGATCTTAAGGAGAAATTAAAGTAGTAGTTAAGAGTAACTTAGATAATACTCCAAAAGCCTTGAATATGATGTGGAATTTTATGCTCTGATTCACATAGCATTAGGAAAAATCTATGTATTACAAATACGCGTTTTTTTAAATATCATAGATTCAATGTATTTAAATATAGAATTTATATCTTGTAATTTATAGTTTTTTACTTTCAATTACATCAACCATGTTAATCGATTAATAAGAAAAAGAATGTCAAAATTCACTAATGCATCGACTATATGGATTTGAATAAGGCTTGTCTCAATGAAGAGTTCCTATTTCCCATTATTGAACTTATGGTGGACAATACCTCTTCTAACATTATTTTCCCCTTAATGGATGGCTTATTTAGTGAAAATCAAATTAAAATAGCTATTGAAGATAAAAGCTTTACTGCATTTAGGACACCTATTAGGGTTTATTATAAAAAGGTCATGGCTTTTAGGCCTATGAACATGAATGCAACCTACTAGTGGGCTATAACGTGGATTGTTTATGAGCTTATTCATAATCAAGTGGAATACCAAGTCAATTATCTAATTATAAAAAATTATAAAAGGGAAGATCATCTTTATGATATTAGAATTATCTTTGAATGGCCATGTCAGTATAAATTAAAAAAGAATCCTTTGAAGTGTACTTTTAATGTAACTTCAAGGAAGTTTTAAGGTTTTCTAGTGAAGCATCATGGATATGAAATTGATCCTACTAAATTAAAAGCTATCTTAGATATGAATCATCTAAAGAGTCTTACATAACTAAAGTCCTTATGATGCAGGTTAACATATCTAAGGAGATTAATTTTAAATCTCTCTAGTAGGTGGCAACCATTTACTACTTCATGTAGAAAGAATGCCTAACTTCATTGGGATGATAAGTTATAAGATCTTTTGATAGAAAAATATTATTAGATGACACCTACAGTCTAATCGAATCATATCCCAGGGAAATACTTAATATTATACACCATGGATTTAGAAGATTCTCTAGGGATTTTGTTAGCTCAAACTAATGAAAAGGAAAAAAAGAATGTGCTCCATTATTTAATCCATAAATTACTTCTATCCAAAATTAGTTACTCGCCTGTTAAGATGCAACTTTTGCTTTAATTTTTGTAATACTAAAGTTAATACTTTATTTGTATTCTCACAAGGTAAAACTTATTTCAATAAATGTTTTGTAGTATCACATATCCCATCAAATTTTGTATGGATGTTTGGCAAGATGGTCTATAATCCTAATGTAATTTAATATAATCTTCAATACTTCATGTCTTAAAATGCTAGGCCTTAGACAACTTCTTAGTAACACACCTGATCCTTGTGGTATCGCCTTTAAATTATGAGTTTCTTCATGAATAGATCATGAGGTTAAATATAGGATAATTCTACTTGAGAATTACATTTGATGATGTTTTGTTTTCTCAAAAGATCAAAGATTTGAAAGAAGCTATCCCAGGAAAAGCTTGTATTAGTTTAATGTTCATTACTCTTGACAAATGACTATCATACTATTTTTAAAACTTATCAAAGCATTATCCTAGTAATGAAGACAAATATGAAGATGTGTTAACTGGCTTAGAATTGGCAATCCTAATTAAAAAAAAAAAAAAAAAAAAAAAAAAAAAAAAAAAAAAAAAAAAAAAAAAAAAAAAAAAAAATTAAGAGATTGACAACTGATCGTCTATCAAATTGCTGGAATTTACAGAATTTTGAAGATAAAGATGTTTCCTTATTATCAATAAATGATGGAATTTTTTAGCAAATTCCTTTTCTTGATTTATAAAAGATATCCCATGGACAAATTCCATTATGATTGCCCTAGCAAAGCTTGTAAAATAATTTGCTTGTTTGGAAGAGGAGTTGATTCCTATAGAAGTATAAAATTACAAAATTGTATCTCATATAGATCTTTAGTAAATTAATAATAAGTTTCCTTTTTAAGGCGAGAGCATTCTTTCTATGATAGATGAAGTGGTGAATTAGAGTGAACGCTTCCTCCACTTTTTACAAAAAGGGAATATTGTCCAGGAAAAATGTTTAGTTGACCAGACCAAGAAAAGGACCTTTCTTCAGGCTTGATTAGTGGCACTTTATATCATTAGTCGTTTGACCATATATGGTTATGTTATCATGAAAAACAAGAAGCCCATAAATCTTGGTCAAGAAAGAATATTAAAATTAAAAAATAGATGTTATTGGTCATCAATAATTAGTGAATGCATGGATATTGAATGACGCTTTCATCAATGCCAAGTATATGGTGTAGTTTTATATCAATCGCCCAATGCACTACACCATATAATAACTTATGGCCTTTGAGAAATAGGACATAGATAATGTAGGTCCCATTAATTCTCATTCTTCCAAGCATCACAAACATATTTTTGTAGTCATTGATTACTTCTCAAAGTAGCTAAAACCATCCAACTATAAGAAGTCAAAGCTCAAAATGTCATCAATTTCTTTTGGGACAACATGGTGTATCCGTTTAACATGCCTCATCTAATCAAATTCAATAATGACTCACATTTTAGAAGCGAAGAAATTTAAAACTTTGCATAAAGAGGCCACTTCAATTGGAGATGCTAAATGATCTATTATCGATAGGAAAAAAGATTGGTTGAAGCCTTTAATAAGACTCCAGTTTAAATCTTGTAGAAAACCCTTGACGAGAATAAATTATTGTGGCAAAAAAGTACATTAAAGCCTTGTGAGTTTATCAGACCATGTATAGGACCTTGAATCAATCCTTGTCATTCTCTTTAGTGTTTGGGGTTGAATATATTCTCCCCTTGATGGTAAAACTTTCCCCATTAAGGGTTGAAATTGATGATAAATTAACTTTTGAATAAAACAAACAACTATGATTTGAAAAACTTAATGGTCTTAAAGAGAAGCACATGCATGATCATTAAAATCTCATCTTGTATAAATCTTGCATGGATCAAGCCCATAATAAAATGGTTCATACTAGAACGTTTCAAGTGGGTGATTTGTTCTTAGTTCTTCTAAGGCCTATTTTAGCCCATCATAATTATTATTATTATTTTTGAAGAATTACAACTTGCATTATGAACGAGGAAAAAGAAACTATTAGAACCTCAAAAGGAAATAGATTTAACAACCTTACCTTTTGTAACATTAGTAAAGGAAGGTTTATTGAAAAACAAGCTAACTATAAGGAAAAGCTTATTTGCAAATATTAATTATGATAATGGAAAAATGATCCACTACTCCTCATCTTAGACAAATTGAGGTGTTGGGGACACCAAAAGTATGGAAACAACTAAATTAGTTGGTTAGTAACCCAAAATTTCCAATCTAGTAAAAAAATGAGAAATACAAAGAGTCACAAATTCCATTATTCTAATTTCATAATGCAAATAATCCTTTCTTAATATATGAAAACTAAGAGGCCATATCACCACCTCCTCCCTACTAGGTCATAACCTTTTATTACTCACCACATAATTCTCATTATAACTGACATGAAAGTGACCCTAATTGCTACTTGACCAATTATCCTTATTAAGTCTTCACTAGGTGTTAAGAGATTGATCTCTTTGTAAGGCCTAAATTTCAATTATTCTGATCCAACCTCTAATGAATTGAAATCATTTTTGTTATCTTTATCATTGTCCACATTATTCGAGGAAGAACCTTCCATACAACTGAGTAAAATAAGAATCCCATGGGCTGAACATTCATAGCTCAAAGAAACACAAAAAATCTAAATAGAGTATATTTTGGCATCAAAGTCTAATTCAGTAACCATTTGAATAAATATGAAATTTCATCTTCTCCTGATCTTGAACCTGAAATTTCCTCTCCCTTTGAGCCTACACCAAACAATCTTTGATCTTCAAAGAACAAAGCACCACAATTCTTTAGCTTTGATGGGATGTGATCCCATTTCAAGCAATCAACAAAATAACCTGGTTGTATTGGAGAAGAGTTTCTTTTTTGATAGTTTTTCCTTTGATTGCATTCCTTCCTTGTTGTTAAATTTACTCAAGGAGGAATGTGATCCGCTCCTTACTTGTACTTAGTTGTGATTTGGTTTTAATGCAACTTTGATGCACCTTTCAAAAAAAAAAAACAAAAAAAAAAAAAACTTGGAAGGCCCCGACCATCTTCCTTAGATTACACAAACAAAGGTAGACCATTAGTTGTAGTAATTATGGCATTATGTGTAAATGAACCTACTTGAAACGTTACATCTATTTCCTTTACACTTGATAAAGAATTTATTCCACCTGACACTACATAAGGCTTATCCACTGATGATCCCACATCTTTGCAATTCAAAGTCTTGACACCATCAACAATAAAATATTTCAGACGATACTCTTAGTCCTCCATAAGTTTAGGGCGAAAATTTGATCCTACATGGGAAGGCCTGTTTGTGGTTGATAATGTCTACCAAGGGGAATCCTACAAATTAATTGAGCGCCAAGGTGAATACTCTATGCTTCTTATCAATGAACTTTACCTCAAGAATTATTATGAATAATTATATTCAAAAGTAGAGTTCTGATAAAAATGATACCTTTGTTATATAATTGATTTTATTTCCACAAAATATTCGTATATGAATAGGTCTTAAATATCAAAAGGCAATTTTGAAAATCTAAACTAAATTAAAAACATAAAATGCCCCTAAAGGTATTTAAGAGGTTATGATGAATCTTATTTGTGAAAGACTGTCAAACTACTCTTTCTTTTCTCAGTTACTAAAAAAAAAAAAAAAAATAGATGATGGCCTTTGTAAAGGTTATAGTCCTTAGTAGAATATTTTGCATGTCATTTAAAGTTATATATATTCATAAGAAAGTGAGAAAGAAATGAATCTAAAAATAACATTCAGAATTCACGAAATCCACAAAAAAATTCTCCAAAACAAAAATTCAAAAATCTCTTACTTCTCTTCTAGAAAATGACATATATAAAAGTTTAGTATCCCTACTGAAACATTTGCATATTATTAAGGTCATTATGAGTAATTGGGAAACAAAACATCATATAAAAGTTTTCAAGATAAGGATTCAGGATCTTATCATTTCTCTATTTATGATGCCCTCAAGTACACCTTTCTATTATTATAGTGTTAGGTACATTTAGTTAGGATTTTTGATGTAGCGACACCTTACTAGTATATCTAAGGCTTAGGTAAAGGTTTCATCTAATAGAGGCTAGCCCTAGTTATGCTCATTTGGACCTAATCTAGACTCATTTAGTCACACATAAGTCTAAGAATGTCTTCAAATTCCTTGACATAATGTGCAATAGTTGATGAAAGTTCGTTAGGGATGTTAAGCCCTTATGAACTAGCCCAAGGCTAACCAAGAGAGGGGGTGAATTGATATTATAAAAAATCTTTCACAATCAAAACACAAACTCAAACCAAACCAAAATTCACCACAAAGAAAATCAAAGTGTAGAAATTCAATAATAAAATAATAAAGGAAAGAACACACCAGATTTATAGTGGTTAAGTCAAACCTTAACCTACATCCACTCCTCGGAGGCACCCTTCGAGTATTGCACTAAACTTAGTGTCTCTCCTTTAGCCCCCACAGTTAGGCAGAGAAGCCCTTACAAAATCTCTTCCACCTTCCCCAGTGTGGCGTAGTAGCCGGGTCCTTCGACACCAAAGATATATTCTTATTCCCAAAACTTCCCTCAATACGAGCCTTGAATACGATCATACTAAGGTGTAAGCTTGCCGGAGTAACCATGTGAAACCCCCTCCACTCTCCCTTGAAATCCCCTCTAAGGATTTTCTCCCTCTCTCAAACTCCACTTTTTTCTCTCTCCCTTTCAAGCTTTCTCTTCAAGTTTTCTCCAGAAGAAATGAAGCCTCAATGGCTGCAAAAGATGCTTTCAAAGTCTTTGACAAAGCTTAAATAGAAGAGCTCAAAAAGGCTCATAAATACACCAAACTGACATTATCATCCAGGATGATCACCGGATCATCCCGTATGATATGCTTAAAAAGAGGGCTTCTAAAAATCCTAAAAGCTCAATTTCAGCGCCAAATATCGTCCAAGATTATCGCAAGATCATCCTGTACGATGGGCTTAAAAATAGGGCATCCGAAAACCATAAAAACTCAATTTTGGCATAAAAAATCATCCTGGACGATCGCAAGATCATATAGTACGATGTGCAAAATTTGACCTGATAGTCCTGAACGATATTATGATAGTCCAGGACGATCAGTACAAAATTATACAGATCATCCAGGATGATATTGTGGAACATCCGGGATGATTAGAAGAAAAATTATGTTATTTCTTCTTGGACGATTTAAAAAAATTAAGTATGATGGAAAACATCGTCATGTATGATATACAGATCATCCAGGATGATCTGAATAAACCTAGTATACATGTCTAAGATCATCTCATAAGGTTTCATGCAAAATATTTAATAATCATGCATTAAAAGTATTCAACCTGGATTACTTGATTTAACTAGAGCCTTCTTATATAGGGTGTCTGAGTGGCTTTACCCTTAGAGATAGGATATGAAATGAGCATATACGTGAAAAGGTTGGAGTAGCTCCAGTAGAAGATAAGATTAGAGAGAGTCGCCTTAGATGGTTTGGTCACATAAAATGGCGGCCTTCCGATGACCCAGTTTGGAGAGTAGAGGTATTAGATTTGACTTATGTTAAGAAAGGTAGGGGTAGACCTAAAAAGACTTGGTTAGAAAATATTAGGAATGACCTTTCTTTATTAGATTTAAACGACAATTTGACTTTTAATATGACACAATGGAGAAAAAGGATTCATGTAGCCAACCCCACATAGTGGGGATAAAAGCTTGATGATGTTGTTGTTGTTGTTGTTCTTATATAGGGTGTAAATTATCCCAAATTTCATTTCCAGTATTGCACATGGAAACAAATATACAATCTTCATAATTTAAAGCACATAAAAAATAGTTTAATGATTTAACATTTAATTGAGCGTTGAATTATTCTTCCCTTACTCCATTGATTAAAAGGAATATCAATTTTAATTCCATCTATTACAAGTGACGATAAGTTAAAATCATTTACCACATTCAGTAATCAATTGATTGCAAAAAAAGAAGACATGTGAATTTTCCAAAAATCAAAAGTAATATTTTTAAATAAAGGGGGTAAGGTGATTGAATAACCTTCAGCAATATTATGATTACAAAAATTAGCCATGGATCAAAGTTAAAAAGTTTTTTAAAATCTCATTTTTATGAATCCCACTCTGATATCACTTAAAAGTTCATTAGGGATGTTAAGCCCTTATGAACTAGCCCAAGGCTAACCAAGAGAGGAGGTGAGTTAGTATTGTAAAAAATCTTTCACTATCAAAACACAAACTCAAACCAAACCAAAATTTACCATAAAGAAAATCAAAGTGCGGAAATTAAATAATGAAATAATAAAGGAAATAACACACCAGAAAAATAGTGATTCACTCAAACTTTGACCTACATCTTCTCCTCAGAGGCACCCTCCATATATTTTACTAAACTTAGTGTCTCTCCTTTAGCACCCACAACTAGGTGGAGAAGCCCTTACAAAATCACTTCCACCTTCCTCGGTGCGGCGGAGTAGCTGGATCATTTGACACAAAAGATATCTTCTTCTTCCCAAAATTTCTCTCAAAATGAGCCTTGAATCCGATGGTACTAAGGCTCAAGCTTTCTGAAGCAACCGTGTGAAACCCCTCCACACTCCCGTGAAACCCCCTCTAAGGATCTTCTCCCTCTCTGAAACTCCACCCTTTCCTCTCTCCCTTTCAAGCTCTCTCTTCAAGGTTTCTCCAGAAGAAATAAAGCCTCAATGGCTACCAAAGACACTTTCAAAGTGTTTGACAAAGCATAAATAGAAGAGCTCCAAAAAAGCTCTTAAATGTACCAAACTGACATTTTCATCCAGGACGATCGCCAGAACATCCTGTATAATATTTTTAAAAAGAGGGATTCTAAAAACCCTAAAAACTCATTTTTGGTGCCAAATATCATCCAGGATTATTGCAAGATCATCCAGTACAATGCGCTTAAGAAGAGGGCTTCAGAAAATCTTAAAAAATCAATTTCGATGCCAAAAATTATCTTGGACGATCGTAGGATCGTCCAATATAATGTGCAGAATTTGCCCTGATAGTCCCGGACGATATTAGGATAGTCTAGGACGATCAGTAAAAAATTGTACAGATCATCCAAAATGATATTATGGATCGTCCGGGATGATTAGAAGAAAAATTATGGTATTTCATCTTGGATGATTTAAGAAAATCAAGTATGTCAGCAAACATTGTCCTGTACGATATACAAATCGTCCAAGATGACCCGATTGCAAAATTTAACCTTAATTATTCCCCTAATCACAGGATCAATTTAGGCATATTTTGTATTGATCGTCCTAGATGATCAAGATCACCCGAGATGATTAGAACAAAAATTAAAACTTAAAATCATGCCTAAATTAACATTGGCGACTATTTTCCAATATCATAAAGGATCATCCTAGATGATCAAAAATCGTCCAGTACGGTTAGTTCAAAACTTGATCTTCTAGATTTGACTAGATCTCAATCCCTTCAGTGTGTGTGTGCATGGTCACCAAGCAAGCATACTCCCTTATAAGACTTGACTCAAGAAATATAAAATTATATCAATAAATATTATAGACCCTTTATAACATAACATTATTCAACCCAATCTTGAGCTTTTATTCTTTATTTGATGTTATATGATATTCCTGAAATATTAGTATACACACAAACAAATATAGAATGAGAAATACTATGAGATATAAAAATATTTGTTATCATCAAAAACATAAAACTCGTGAGCTCTAGTCACAACAGTTGAGTAAATAGGTCAAAGCCTTGGCTTAGAAATCTTGGTAGGGCCTTAGGCTTTATATCCATCCTAATATTGTCATAGAAATCCCACAGTTTTAGAACATCATAGTATATGAACCTATAGTCTTTCTCTCCTACTAGGTTCCTAGATCTACTGTGTTATAGTTAATTTAGTAAGTCTAGGTGGACAAGGCATTTGCTTGTAATTTTAGGTTAGCAATAAGCCACCTAGCTTAGGTAAGAGACTAAGCAACGATAAATGGACCCTTAGTCCATTAAAGTTAGGATGAAGCCCCTGTGGCACATTACTTAATATTAGACTCGTTAGTTTGAGAGAAAGACCCTTATAACATCTTCATAATTTAATGGCTAAAATCTAGTATATCACAACATAGGCATTGATAAATCCACCCTCTTGTATGGGTTCTTTGATTTAGTACGTCATAGTTAATTCAATAGGTCAAGGCCTTATCCTATAATTATAGTTAGGATTGTAGGATCTAGAAACATCCCCTTAGTATTGGCAATAAAAGTCCTTAAGAAAAGAAGCTCTCAAGTATTGAAGCCTTCTAACATTAAAGTCATCATGCACCATAGCCCTTTAGCACCAAAAGTCTCCTTTTTTATGACTCTACTAGGGTATAATTTATTATGTAATATTAAGTCTTCAAATAAAATCCAAATTCTTCCAAAATTAAATCAAAATGTGAACTATGTATTTCTCAAAAATTAAGGAAAAATCCAAATTCATACAAATTAATTTAAAATCAAAATTCATAATTCCTCTTAAATAAATTAAAATCAGAACTAAATAAAGATCATAATTAAAAATTCATAATATTTTAAAATTTAAAATACAACTTTAAAATCAAATTTAAAAACTTTTTTATTGGATATGTTGATTGATTCAATCAACATAAATAAATCTGGTGTATTCTTCAAATCCACCACACCTTTTGGGATACTTTTTATTCACCTTATTTTTAAATGAGGTTGGCATTGCTTCTTATGAATCAATTCATAGTGATTAGGTCCATCTCCTTGGAGTAGGCCTTCTTTCATATGTCATCCATACACTACAGAAAAATCACCCATTTCCGGTGGCTTTTTCCGACGAAAATTGAGTCTTTTCCGGCAGTTTTGTAATTTAGCGGCGATTTTCCGGCGGTTTAAATACCGCCGAAAAAAATGGCGTAGGAAAATAAATTATGGTGGTTTTTTCCGTGGGGATAAACCACCGGAAAATCACGGGAAAGCCGCCGGAAACGTGACCGCTGGCAAGCCGCCGAAAAATTCCGCCGGAAATCAGTGATTTTCCTGTAGTGAAAGGTGAATTCTCAATTAACCTAGACTTGACCAACCTTAAAAAACCCAAAACCATAAGTAAGTCGTATAGTAGGACCCTTAAAACTCCTAGGTTGGAGTAGACTTAGTTTGACCTTAGGTGCTTTTTAAGTCCTTTAGAAGACTTTCCTTGACAAGAATTAAACATCTTAGTTTAAGGCTAAGGACTGTTTAAATAGTTGCTATTTGAATGATTTATATTTGTGCAACTTATGTAGTTTTGATGATTCCAAACATTATTGTTCAGATGTATAGTTATCTCCTAACAATTTTAGAAGATTTGCACTTGCTCTTGTGTGTACTAACATTTCAGGAAAATCAGACTCCAGACTACGAAAACTTCAAATCAATTTCAACATGAGAAATTTTGTTTATTTGAAGTTTGTCTTTTCTCTGAATTAATTTTGAAAGGGAGTGATTGTATTTGAGTGAATAAAATCTTACACACACAAATAAGGAGATCTTGAAATTCTATACTGATCGTACAGGACGATATTTATCGTACTGGACGATCTGTCAGTTATCTCCTATAGAGCATTTGGAACGAATAGGAACTTGCTTGAAAATTTTTTTTTTCTAAGTCCTATTCATCCAGGACGAATTTTAATATCGTCCCGGACGATGTGTTCTCTGTAAAAATTTCATCCAGACGAATTTTACCATCGTACGAGGCGACCAGTCCTCTGGAAAAATTTCGTCCAGACGAAAATAATTATCGTACCGGACGAACAGCTCTCTGGAAAATTGTCGTCCAGACGAAACCAAATTATCGTCCCCGGCGATTGGTCCTCTGGAAAATTTTCATCCAGACGAAATAAATAATCGTCCAGGACGATCGGCTCTCTGGAAAATTTTCGTCCAGACGAACATATTTTCGTCCAAACGATAAACCGACTTAGGACAGTTTTCAGCAGTTTCTAGAACCGACCTTGTAATAACCGTTCGTACTGGACGAACCTAGTTCGTACAGGACGATCAGCAGTACGAAGTCATTTCGTACACATATACAAATTGGGTCGTTTCAGATCGTTTAAGTAAAATCGTCCAGGATAATCCAGGATCGTACGAGACGATCCACTGCATACAGAATTGAAAATATGCAGTTTTTGGGCGGTTTTTCATGTCTTTTGTATAAATTTCCAAATTAGACTGCCACCCAATCTTTTTGTCATTTGATCTTCGTGCCTATTGAGAGAATAGCCAAGGGAGAGTGGAAGAGAGCATTCAAAGGAGGATTCCTACCATTGGAGCAAGAAGGCTTCACTTGGATTGCTAAGGTAAGAATCTCTACTTGTGAAATTGGATTTCTTCACTCTTTTCTTTCTTCCTTCTAGATTCTTGTGAGAAGATCATTCAAGAAGGTCCGGTTCTCTGCCGACACTTGGAGAGTGTGAACAGACGTGGTTTCTCTGCCTACACTAGGAGAGTGTAAAAGGAAGAAGGTTCTCTGCCTACACTTGGAGAGTGTGAACAGCCGTAGGGTTCTCTGCCCACACTAGGAGAGTGTGAAAGGACGAGGTTCTCTGCCCACACTAGGAGAGTGTGAAAGGACACGGTTCTCTGCCAGCACTGTGGATTGTGTAAAAGGACGACGGTTCTCTGCCGCACCGGGGAGTGGTGAAAAGAGTGTTTTGTACAGGCTTCTCCGCCTTGCTGTGGGTGCTAAAGGAGAGTCACTTTGTGGTATTAGTGCAATACTCAGAGGGTGCCTCTGAGGAGTGGATGTAGGTCTGGTTATAGACCGAACCACTATAAATCTGGTGTCATTTACTTTATCGCTTTTACGTTTCCGCATTTTAAATTTCAGTTTTAACAACTCTGTGGTTGAAAAACATTTTTCTACAAACTTTAAAAGAAAATTTTATTTCGGTTCAACTTTATCATTAAGAGGGTTTAAAATTTTTAAAACTACCAATTCACCCCCCTCTTGGTAGCCGTGGGACATTTACTTAGGCTTAACAACCTAATTACTAGACTCAACAAGTGGTATCAGAGCATTGTTTCAAAATCATAAGTTTGAACTACTTTTGATTAACGTAGATGGCTACATTTGAAACGAAACACACCTGAGGGTTACTCTATCACTAGACCTCCACTGTTTGACAATATTCCTTTTGATTTTTGGAAAACACGCATGTCTACTTTCTTACAGTCACTTGATTATCGCATGTGGATGTTAGTCCAGGAAGGTTACACAAAACCAACTAGATTAGTTGATGGAATTAGGGTAGATACACCCTATGCAGATTGGACTATAGAAGAACGTGACTTAGCACAATTAAATGCGAAATGTTTAAATAGTTTCTTTTGTGCTTTAAAATCTGAAGACTACATGCGAGTTTCCACTTGTAAAAGCGGAAAAGACATATGGGATAGACTTTGTATTACTTATGAAGGGACAAATGAGGTTAAGCAATCAAGACTCAATATCTTGTTACATGACTACGAATTATTTCGCATGAAACCTAATGAATCTATATCTGACATGTACACAAGATTCACTCAAATTGTCACCTCTTTGCATGCACTTGGTAGGGAATTAACTAATGCTGAAATGGTTAATAAGATTCTTCGTTGTTTACCTACTGCATACGATGCTAAAATTACTGCAATTACAGAGTCAAAAGATCTGAACATTTATTCTATTGACAATCTTCTTGGTTCACTCATTGCTTACGAGCAAGGAGTAAGTCAAAGAAAGATTGATGCAGGTGAACCAAGAAAGGACAAGAATATTGCACTAAATGTGGAAGAGTCAGAAAGTGAACACTCACAACCTGAGGATGAAGATGATATAGCACTGATGACTAGACAATTCAAAAGCTTTTTAAAGAGGAAGCAGAAGAGACGCCAGCAATGGAATAGAGGTAAGTATAACAGAAATGGCAAGGTTTCTAATGAAGTGATTTGTTATGAATGCAGGAAACCAGGTCATATAAAGACTGATTGTCCAAAACTCAAAGCCACTCCTAGCAAGGAGAAGGTAGAGGAGAAACCAATGGTAAAGAAGGGCAAGAAGAAGTTTCAAAAGGCTTTTTGGGCGGACTCAGCTTCAGACTCATCTGAGACTGAAAAAGAAGAAGAAGTCACCAACCTTTGCTTGATGGCAGATAAAGCTGAACAATCAGATCAAGAAGAGGTATGTGATTTAACTTATAATGAATTGTTTGAAGTTTCTGAACACATGCATGATGCATATAGGAAAACGAAAAAGATGCATGCTAGTTTAGTTTTAGAATTGGAAGAGCTTAATAAGGAACACGAAATCCTTAGGAAAGATCATGCTTTAATTGATAGCAACCACATGAAACTACTTGATGAATATGATGACTTGAATAAAAATTTTGAGAATTTAAAATCATCCTATGCTGAACTTGAAAAAGAATTTGAGAAATTTAAGGATGAATCTGAGCACAAGACATATAGAGTCAATTATACAAATCGAATCTTGGAGGATATGAATTCATTTTACAAACTTACTATAAGAGCTCTCGAGGATAATAGGAACCCCCCTAAACTTGAAGATTTTACAAATCCTAAATATTATCCTAAATTCATGAAATCCCTTAGAAGACAATCATATGAGAGAAAACATAGGAATATTTTTCCTAATGTTAAATGTAACAATTGTGGATTTTTGGGACATATATCTCACACCTGCACTTTAAAGATGAAACCTAATTTGGTGTGGAGAACTAAGATGCATAAACCTAGACATATCACACATGCATCTGATTATAAATTTCATAAAGGTGAACCCAAACTAGTTTGGGTTCCCAGGTCTAACATTTGAGAATTTTGCAGGTATACTCTCACACAAGACCTCGTGAGAGTATATGGTACCTGGACAGCGGATGTTCTAAGCACATGACTGGAGATACTGCTCAATTCATAACGCTGGAAGCCAGGAGTGGAGGCAAGGTTACACTTGGAGATAATACCACAAAGAAAGTGGTTGGATCAGGTATGATTGGAAATTTGAAAAAAAAATTTCATAGATAATGTTTTATTAGTTGAAGGCTTAAAACATAATTTGCTTAGCATAAGTCAGCTATGTGATAAGGGCTATAATGTAAAATTTTTACCTACTAGCTGCATAATTAGCCTAAATGGGAAAATTGTTTTAAATGGAAAAAGGGTGAACAATGTTTACATGCTAGATTTAAATTGTATTCAATCTCCTACTGCTTTTTGTTTGAAAACTGTTTCTGATGAATCATGGCTTTGGCATAGGAGACTTTGTCATTCTAGTATGAAAAATCTTAGAAAAATTACCCAAAAGAATTTGGTGAGAGGAATACCTAAACTAGACTTTACTAAGGACCATCTGTGTGATGCATGTCAATTAGGAAAACAAGTGAAGTCCTCTTTTAAGTCCATTAAAGATCTTAGGACCAGTAAACCTTTAGAAATTCTACACATGGATCTTTTTGGACCAGTAAGCACTGTTAGTCTAGGAGGAAAGGTATATGGATTTGTTATAGTAGATGATTTTTCAAGATTCACCTGGGTTAAATTTCTTTTTCATAAGAGTGAATCATTTGAGGAATTCAGAAATTTTTCAACTTGGATACAAAGAAAACTAGGATGTGAAATAATTTCTATACAAAGTGATCATGGAGGAGAATTTGAAAATGAAAGATTTGAAGATTTCTGTAAAGAAAAGGGGATTGATCACAATTTTTCTGCACCTAGAACTCCTCAACAAAATGGAGTAGTTGAAAGAAAGAACAGAACATTAATAGAAGCCGCCCGAGCAATGTTAGCAGAATACTCTCTTCCTAGATATTTTTGGGCTGAGGCGGTTAGCACTGCATGCTATGTTCTGAATAGGGTGAATGTGAGATCAAATTTGAATAAAACACCCTATGAGTTGCTAAAAGGAAGAACACCAAATTTGTCTCATTTGCATGTATTTGGTTGCAAGGTGTTCATACATAATAATGGAAAATCTGCCTTAGGAAAATTTGATCCAAAATCAGATGAAGGAATTTTTGTTGGATATTCAAGTGTTGGAAAATCTTATAGAGTATTCAACAAAAGAACTTTAGTCATTGAAGAAACCACACATGTTGTTTTTGATGAAAATGGAAACATGGAAGAGCCAAAAGTTGTTGAAGAAGAAATTGAAGAAAACTCCCAAAAGATTGATAGATTAAATTTGGAAGAAAATGTGGAAGAAAATTTAGAAAGAGAAGACCCTTTGCCTAGAGATTTGAGATTTTCTAAAAACCACCCAAAGGAATTAATCATAGGTGAACCAAGTGAGGGTGTTAGAACTAGGCGTGGATTAAACAAGGAAGTCAATCATTCAGCCTTTATTTCAACTGTTGAACCCACTAACATTGATCAAGCACTTT
The DNA here is from genome assembly GCA_016618105.1 of Dendrobium huoshanense. Classification (NCBI taxonomy): domain Eukaryota; kingdom Viridiplantae; phylum Streptophyta; class Magnoliopsida; order Asparagales; family Orchidaceae; genus Dendrobium; species Dendrobium huoshanense. The sequence goes on from CM028345.1 coordinate 23,228,269, forward strand.
CAGATGAATTTTGGATATTGGCCATGCAAGAAGAGTTAAATCAATTTGTAAGAAATAAAGTTTGGGAACTAACTACAAGGCCAAAAGATCAAAGTGTTGTTGGAACCAAGTGGGTGTTCAAAAAAAATGAATGACTCAGGAGTAGTCATTAGAAATAAGGCTAGATTAGTAGCTAAGGGGTATAATCAAATTGAAGGAATTGATTTTGAGGAAACTTTTGCCCCTGTAGCTAGACTTGAAGCAATTAGGGTTTTACTAGCCTTTGCCTGTTTTAAAGGTTTTAAATTGTTTCAAATGGATGTCAAAAGTGCCTTTTTAAATGGAGTAATTGAAGAAGATGTTTTTGTAGAACAACCTCCAGGTTTTGAAAATTCTAAATTTCCAAATCATGTTTTCAAATTAAAAAAGGCATTATATGGATTGAAACAGGCACCTAGGGCTTGGTATGAGAGGTTAAGCACCTTCCTACTTGAAAGATCTTTTGAAAAAGGAAGTGTGGATACAACTCTCTTTTTAAGGAAAATTGGAAAGGATATACTTATTGTTCAAATTTATGTGGATGACATCATCTTTGGATCTTCAAATAAACATCTTTGTGATGATTTTTCTAAAACAATGAGTAGTGAATTTGAAATGAGTCTAATGGGAGATTTAAATTACTTTCTAGGATTTAGCATTAAGCAACTTGAGGAAGGTACTTTTCTTAGTCAAACCAAATATATTAAGGACATCCTCAAAAAATATGAAATGGACAATGCTAAACCTGTTAGTACACCAATGAGTTCTTCAGTTCAGTTGGATAAAGACCTTAAGGGAAAATCTGTTGATCAAAAGAAATTTAGAGGGATAATTGGATCTTTACTTTACTTGACTGCTAGCCGACCAGATATTATGTTTAGTGTTTGCTTATGTGCTAGATTTCAATCAGATCCAAAAGAATCACATTTGACAGCAGTGAAAAGGATTTTAAGATATCTACTAGGAACTCAAAACTTAGGAATTTGGTATCCTAAGTTTAGCTCTTCATTTGAAATTATTGGTTACTCAGATTCTGACTTTGCAGGCTGTAGAGTGGATAGGAAAAGCACTTCTGGAACATGTCAATTCATTGGAAATTCATTAGTTTCATGGTCTAGTAGAAAACAAAATTCAGTGGCACTATCTACTGCAGAAGCAGAATACATTGCATTAGGAAGTTGTGTGGCACAAGTACTTTGGTTAAAACAACAGTTGATTGACTTAGGATTATCTATAGGCACTATTCCAATTTATTGTGACAATACTAGTGCTATTTGTATTTCCAAAAATCCTATTCAACATTCTAGAACCAAACACATTGATATAAGGCATCATTTCATAAGGGATCATGTGTCCAAAGGAGAAATTGAACTCATTCATGTTTCAACTGAAAATCAACTTGCAGACATTTTTACAAAACCTTTAGCCTTTGATACCTTCAGTACTTTAAGAACAAGGCTTGGTGTTATTGATTTGAATGCTTAACCAAAATGTCTTTGCAACATTGATACTTGTTGTGTTTTGTTTTTGTGATTTTGTGAATTTTGTGTGTTTTTGAATGAAGTGTTTTTGGATTTATGATTTTGTCTTATGTTTTCTGTGTTTTTTATTGTTTTTGTTGATTTTGTTAAATTAAAAAAATTCAAAATTAAAAATTTTTTTTTGAGGAAATCGTCCAGGACGAAATATTTTCGTACGGGACGATGTGGTAAGAAATAGTTTGCGCTAATTTAAACCGTTTTGAGAGCAGTTTTTTTTATTGGATCGTCTGTACGATCTGTGATCGTCCAGTACAAATTTTTTCTTTTTCTCAAACGTCGGGACGATTGAATGCAGCGGTTGAGTGGATAAGACAGTTTTTAATACGAACTTCGTCTGTACGAAATTTTTTCGTATGTACGAACATGTGTCGGTTCATTGTAGGGGACGGTTTTAAAGAGTCATTAAAATGAAACGCTTTTCGATCGTCTGTACGAAATTTTTTCGTATGTACGATCGGTCAAGTCAAAAAGCCTGTACGAAGGGACGCATCGTAAGTTGTGTTGAATACGAAAAGCCGTTACATTTTGGACGAATTGGATCGTCTGTACGAAATTACTTCGTCCAGACGAACGATAATTTTTCGTCCAAGACGAATATTTTCGTCCAGGACGAACGTATCATTTTTCTTTAAATATGAAGGCTTTCAAACTTGACAATCACACTTTCAAAACATCTTTTTCAATCCCTTTCTACATCAAATCAACTATGGCCTCCTCTAGCAAAAGACAAAAAGTTTTGGTGAAGAAACCTAACAGGAATGCCCCAGACAACTTCCTTTCCAAGGCAAATGAGGAATCTTTTCCTCGTTTTGCATCCGCAAAAATCACTCCGTCTCGCATTCTTATCCAAACAGAGTTGAAATTTCGGGTATTGCACCTCTTCGCCTCAACCCAATTTCAGTTCATTCTTTCTCTCGCCCACTTCTACAATAAGCAAACCTACCATTACTTCCTAGCCAACATGAGTTTCAATTCTGACCACTCTATCATTAGTTCTTTTGTTTTTAAGAAAAAAGTTGAGATCACCAAGCACGACCTTGGTGCATTTTTAAACTTAAGGACTGAAGGATATAGAGCCCACACCCTAATGTCAGAAAACATCTTCCATTGGTTTGAAATCAATAGGGTAATTAGAGAAAATGCATTTGACAATCATGTTGCTAGAGTGGCCGGTATGACCCAAGATGCCCGAATCATCCAGCATATCCTTAGATCCTCAATTATTCCTAAAGCTGGTGATAGGATTAACATTACTCCTCTCCTTTCTTGTCTAACTTTTTTAATCATGAAAAGACAACCTATTGATGAAGCCCAACTCATCCTAGATCATATCTATGGGCTTTCAGAAATAGGACATCCTGATCAGAAGAGGAAGAAGAACATTTCTTTAGGGCACTTGATTACTTATATTTTGGAGAAGAAGTACAATATAGTGCATCCTGATGAGGAATATGAAGAGCCAGTTTACTACAACGATGCATCATTCAGACTGCTCTTCAAGGAGGAAAAAGAAAAAGAAAAAGCACATGCCAGTGCTTCAGAAGAAGAAGAAGAAGGAGTGCAAGCTTCTGCTTCTCAATCAGATTACCAGAATCTGATTGAGAGATTTGATAGACTAGAGACTCACATTGATCAAAGGTTTGATCAATTTGATGCTCATCTTACGCAGCAGCAACATGACATTGGTAATATTAGAGATGAAGTTCATGAAATAAATACCAATGTAATGTTGATGGCCTCCTACTTCAACCTCTTTGGCGGGATTCCTCCTCCTCCTCCTCCAGAACAGTAGAAGTTTTTTTTTATGTGTGTCTGTTGTATTTTTTTTTTGCTTTTTTTTTATCGTATATGTGTTATTGTGATTGTTATTATGTCTTTGTTTAAGTTCAATGTTTTTATGTAATTTTTTTTTTAATCAATGAAAGTTTGTTTGTTTTAGATTTGTTTTGAAATGTGACTAATCTTTATGAATTTCATTAATATTGTTTTTAATCTACATTGTGCTTAAATTCGATTGTAATATGAGATTATCTATATTAGAAAATCTAGACTTTCTAAATTTATAATTTGTTTATAACTTGTTATATTTAAAATTTTTAAATTCATGTCTATTCATTTAGACTACATAAAAGTTAATATTGTTATTGCAATTTTGATGTTTTCTTATTTTGTATTTCTATGCTCAAATGATATTTATGCACCTAGAAATATTTAAAATCTTAGATTATAGATTTTGGAAAGAATTGGTCAAATTACTCTTGAACATTGTACAAATGTACAAAAATCAAAAGGGATTCGCAAAAATTTGCAAAGTGAAAAAGAGGCACAAAATAAGCCCAACCAAAGAAAAATGCACAAAAATGTGCTCCAAAACTTTGAAAAGATGTGCAAAGCACCACATGAGGTAATTCTCTTCTTTCCAAATTCGTTTAATCTCTTAATTCAAGTTGATCTACTGTTCATTTATATTCTATTGAACTTTGAAATATAGAATTTTTTTTACATCTCACTTGTAATGATTTTCAATAATCAAAATGTCTAAATTGAATCATGTATTTGATAAATTCTTCTTACTTACAATGTTATATCATTTCATAAATTTTATGAATTTCTATGATTGACCTAATATCTTTAGTTTAAAATTGCATACCCTATGTCAAATCACAATTTAGATTAAATTTTAACAATGAATTTCATAATATTATTTACATTTCTTGTCTTTTTCTTCTTCACTTTTTGTTGCTGTCAAAAAGGGGGAGAAATTATTATGTTTGTGTTTGTGTTTTTATGGGTTTTTGTGGTTTGTGTTTTCTGGTTTGTGTTTTCTGTTAAAATTTTTGAAAAACAAAAAATATTGTTCTTTAATGCCTCCTTATTTTAATGTACTCATAAATTCAGGGGGAGTTTAGGAGATAAGAGATTTGTTTTAACTTGAAACCATACTAATAATAATTGTTTTGCCATCATCAAAAAGGGGGAGATTGTTTGAATAGTTGCTATTTGAATGATTTATATTTGTGCAACTTATGTAGTTTTGATGATTCCAAACATTATTGTTCAGATGTATAGTTATCTCCTAACAATTTTAGAAGATTTGCACTTGCTCTTGTGTGTACTAACATTTCAGGAAAATCAGACTCCAGACTACGAAAACTTCAAATCAATTTCAACATGAGAAATTTTGTTTATTTGAAGTTTGTCTTTTCTCTGAATTAATTTTGAAAGGGAGTGATTGTATTTGAGTGAATAAAATCTTACACACACAAATAAGGAGATCTTGAAATTCTATACTGATCGTACAGGACGATATTTATCGTACTGGACGATCTGTCAGTTATCTCCTATAGAGCATTTGGAACGAATAGGAACTTGCTTGAAATTTTTTTTTTTTTTAAGTCCTATTCGTCCAGGATGAATTTTAATATCGTCCCGGACGATGTGTTCTCTGTAAAAATTTCGTCCAGACGAAAATATTTATCGTACCGGACGAACAGCTCTCTGGAAAATTGTCGTCCAGACAAAACCAAATTATCGTCCCCGGTGATTGGTCCTCTGGAAAATTTTCGTCCAAACGAAATAAATAATCGTCAAGGACGATCGGCTCTCTGGAAAATTTTCATCCAGACGAACATATTTTCGTCCAAACGATAAACCGACTTAGGACGGTTTTCAGCAGTTTCTAGAACCGACCTTGTAATAACCGTTCGTACTGGACGAACCTAGTTCGTACAGGACGATCAGCAGTACGAAGTCATTTCGTACACATATACAAATTGGGTTGTTTCAGATCGTTTAAGTAAAATCGTCCAGGACGATCCAGGATCGTACGGGACGATCCACTGCGTACAGAATTGAAAATATGCAGTTTTTGGGCGGTTTTTCATGTCTTTTGTATAAATAGTCCAAATTAGACTGCCACCCAATCTTTTTGTCATTTGATCTTCGTGCCTATTGAGAGAATAGCCAAGGGGAGAGTGGAAGAGAGCATTCAAAGGAGAATTCCTACCATTGGAGCAAGAAGGCTTCACTTGGATTGCTAAGGTAAGAATCTCTACTTGTGAAATTGGATTTCTTCACTCTTTTCTTTCTTCCTTCTAGATTCTTGTGAGAAGATCATTCAAGAAGGTCCGGTTCTCTGCCGACACTTGGAGAGTGTGAACAGACGTGGGTTCTCTGCCTACACTAGGAGAGTGTAAAAGGAAGAAGGTTCTCTGCCTACACTTGGAGAGTGTGAACAGCCGTAGGGTTCTCTGCCCACACTAGGAGAGTGTGAAAGGACGAAGGTTCTCTGCCCACACTAGGAGAGTGTAAAAGGACGACGGTTCTCTGCCAGCACTGTGGATTGTGTAAAAGGACGACGGTTCTCTGCCGCACCGGGGTAGTGGTGAAAAGAGTGTTTTGTACAGGCTTCTCCGCCTTGCTGTGGGTGCTAAAGGAGAGTCACTTTGTGGTATTAGTGCAATACTCAGAGGGAGCCTCTGAGGAGTGGATGTAGGTCTGGTTATAGACCAAACCACTATAAATCTGGTGTCATTTACTTTATCGCTTTTACGTTTCCGCATTTTAAATTTCAGTTTTAACAACTCTGTTGTTGAAAAACATTTTTCTATAAACTTTAAAAGAAAATTTTATTTCGGTTCAACTTTATCATTAAGAGGGTTTAAAATTTTAAAACTACCAATTCACCCCCCTCTTGGTAGCCGTGGGACATTTACTTAGGCTTAACAACCTAATTACTAGACTCAACAAGGACTAACCAAAGTAAAACCTATGTTGAACCTAAAAAGGCCTAATCCTAGCCTAAGAACCTAAGCCAAATAAGAAGACGAGGCCTTTGACTCTAATTGAACAAAATCATCCCTTGGATCATTTGGAATTTGGGTACCCTTGGTTAACCCATCTGAACAAGATGGGCTAAAATTACCAATGAGTTCTAACACCTTGCCCTTGGATCAATCCAAAGTTAAGCTTAGTAATTTGATCATGGACATTAGAAGTTGAGCTATGATTCCTATAATTCACTGTCCACACATGGTCAACCCATGTTGACAATGGTCGAAACAAAAGATTAAAATATCCTTACCCAATCCATTGGTCAATCATGGTCAAAAGACCTTCGACATGATTCAAGCTTATACAGGACATTTTATTGATCAACTTAACCTAACCCACTCCTCACCCATGATAAACCATTATAGATCATTGTTTAACATAAAACTATAAAATTCCAAAAAAAACTATCAAGATCTATCATATGCATATAATTTTACAACATTAAATTTTGATTATGAGTCTATAAAATAGGGAGGGTCCGAGGAGTGGCTAAAATCATCAAGTCATTGATATTTAAAATGTGTACCTATTGATAATCTATTAAACTATCATTTTCCGTAGTAACCTCTTCAATCACTCTCACAAAGTCTTGAGAGTATAATTTAGGTGTCATACAAAATTAAATTCACAAGAATAAATTATCCAAATACAAACCCATGTTCTTACTCAATTCTTTTAATTTTGTTACTCAATAACTGCAAATATGCATTTATATTTTTTTCAATTTGAGCTTAAAGCTATTCATTTTGTTTTTGAAACGGGGGTATCTACCTACTCCTACTCTAAACGGAGCGTTTGGCGACAAAACTAATCGCGCAGAAGAATCTAACGAGGCCACCCATTGACATAGAGCCCATACTTGTTTTGTCCCACTAAAGAGGCGAGGTCATAGTAGAGGAGATTAGAACCCTGGATGAAGAGCTCCCAACCGTGCTCGCGCATCAACCACCCTAATGGTCAAAACTATACAATAATAAATGATATTTGAATTGACGTTTAAGTGAGGTTAAGCATTAAAAGCGATGTTTTAAGTGAGATTATGTATTAAAAGCGATTTATCACTCCCAAGGGATATGACAACGTGAGGGACATGACAACCTGCAGGGCTCAATCATGATTGAAAAGATTCAGGTGTGTGTACTACGGCGCAAATTTTTATTTGATCGAGTGGCAAATTAGAATAATACTTTATCTTTAATCATAATGAGAATTCAATATATATATATTTGAAGCTGTATTAATGAAGACAGTTTTTAAAAGCAAGAATCGATAAAAGATAAGCTAAATTTAAGCCGTACGTAATAATATAGCTTTGCACTGTATATCCGTATTATTTTGAATGAACAAACCCACTTACTATCTGATACAAAATAAAGAGAAAGAGACTGATGAAAACCAGTTTTATGGGGGGACGAACAATACCTTTCTTCGCTAACAAGAAGTATGAAATTCGATATTTTGCTGCAGATGAGCATCAAGTCTTCCAGATTCTGCCACGTGGCCATCCATCAGCAAAGTTGTGCCCCATCATTATTAGGGAACAATCAGCCTTTGCATGCTTTAATTTCGCATGAAACTTTACCCTTTGCTTAAAGGTACAATGAACCACGGATCTGTCCCCACGTTCATTATAGGGTTGAGTAGTTTAAAGAGCCTGCTTGAAAGGGTTCGCTAGTCAGTATGTGCGAAGAAATGTTTAAAATAGGATTTGCTTTTCACTTTACTATTTTTTCTTAGACTTTTGAGCTAATCACACGCACTATACAAACACAAACTTTAAATCTATGATGAGATTAGACTAAAATTTTCAACCAACAGATCAAAATGAGCAATGTCACTTTGCAACTCCACATGGAATAAAGCCAAAAAGGAGTACATGCATATACTAGACATATACAAGTCCTCATTATTAGATCTATGCTCCAGAATAAGATGAACAGTCATGTACTGAGAATAAAGCAGGAGTTAATAATCCACACTTTTTTTAATTAAACGATTCATATTTTGATTTTTGTAAGTTTTATACTAGTTGTTGAATACCTAATGCATCTTTTAGCATTTCTCCTAGAGGGCTTTAGAACCGGCAATGATTGCACTAGAAGATAGTTAATAATCTAAAATACAAATAAAAATGCTTTAAGATGATGACACATCTATATCGATCAATTATGCCAAAGCATCTTTGCCCATTAACACTATTTCTATCTCACTAGCATAATTAAAAATATATATTTTTTAAAAAAAAGAACATAGCACGTTTTCCCAACCTTCAGTTTCCTCATAAGCTCAATAATATAGTGATATTGCATGTCCATAATATGTTGTACTAGGCTAGGGATTATATTTTTAGTGTAATGACATTATAATGCACAATATTTGTCTTCATCCCCTCCCTCTCAATATTTTCTCCCTTGCCAGTCTAGCCCATGAGTATCCAAAAAATGGCATATAATGTTCAACTAACTCTAGCATCTCAGTGAAAATAGTACTATATTTATCATTATTAAGGAGAAAATTATTTAAAAGAAAATATGATGGTGTGGCATTATGTGCTATTGTAAGAGATTGTGGATCAAAGCAAGATGAATGTTGTTGATTATCAAGGTTCCATGATAAGGAGCAAGAAAAAATCTATTAATTACATTTGTAAGTTTTTTTGTGTTTCATGCTTGTAATGAAAAACTATGATATGTATTTTTTAATGTTGGAGAAGGATTACAGTGATAATTACTAAGAATAATCATTTAATTCCTCTCCATTTAACTTAAAGGTAGACAAATATATATATATATATATACTTATTTGCTAGAATGAAAGGATTCGATGATGATTTGAAGAAATTTTTTGAGTGTTTTTCTTTTGAGTGAGGCTTGGTGGCCAACACTCTATTAAAGAGGTTTTCTGAGATATTCATACCTAGTCTCTTGTGTATGTAATAGGTTTACATATTTTGTTAAAGCTTCATTTTTTTGAGATTATAATTCTTCTACTAACCCTTCTCCATGAAATCATACAAACATCTCACCCTTTCCAGCATAACAATCTCTAAAGCATCCCACAAGGAATAATCAATTGAGTATTGCATAAATAAGACATAATTTTGTTCCCATAGAATTTTGACCACCAAAAATCTCATAAAGAATTTTAAAATAATAAAGCTAGAATTATTCTTTTGATCATTCTTTATCATCAAATATTATTTTCATCTCTAGATCCTATTACTAAATCAATTTCCCAAATCCATAAATTGAAAGGAGGGTTGTTTCCCAAAAGAGTTTTCCAATAGACCTAGTCTTGCTCCAACCCAATTAAACCCACTTAAAATTACTCAAAAATTATGAAACACTCAATATATAATGTTGACTTGCTACATATTTTCTCCATCCCTAACCCTAATTCCCCTTGAACTAAGCTCTTATGTTTTAACCTAATCTTAAAAAAAAATGTTTTAACCTAATCTTACCAAGGGCAAACTACTAATTATAAAATCCTTAACTCTACCTAATATCTAATACAATCAAAGCCTATATAGTTACTTTTTTCACTTTTAAGATGATTTGAAAATACCAAAAAGTCATCGTTGAATTTGTTAATTTTGGGCAACATTAAATAGCCCAAGTATCTACACATCATCTTTGTTAGTGCACTTTCTAATAGCATTCTATAAGTTTATTATTTTAAAGTTTTTGACCGCATCAAGGTATTTCTTATGCAACTGATTACACCAGCTCTTTATCTAAAACTTCTCATCATATGGAATTATCCAAATTAACTTTAACCTACTAATCTATGCAAATTTAACAATGTTAAATATGGAGTTCTTACATGTAACATGGAACACAATTAATGAAGTGCTCCTCATTATAATCATTACCAATCATTATGAGTAATAGTTAACTAATCAATATCCCATAGAGTTGCAATTTAAGAGTTCTAAAGAATTGACCAAAGGGAATCTCTTAGCTTCGATAATGTGGTTTATAGCCACAAATTATATAATCGTTTTCTCAATCACATGACTTCCATTGTATGTAAACTAGGCATTATTATGCATATCTTCTTATATGATTAAAGAAGATATCTAAAAACAAAAAATTCAAATAAGCCAAAAAAAAAAGTAAAATACTTAAACTATGCTTAAATTATGTTTGAACCATCATTAAACCATACTCAGACTAGAATGAACCATAATTGAACCATATTTAAATAAAGAATGAGCCTTGAATGAATGATAATCAAATAAACTTTTGATGATCATTTGAAAAATCTTCAAATGATAATTAAATCATGTTCATGCGATCTTCGAACCAAGAACCAAGATCAAACCATGACCAGATTATCAAAATCATTTTCACTTCTGGGTTAAAGATTGTTCAATAAGGGCTTTATTGTGATTGGAAGATTGTTTGAATTGTTATCAAAGATGACTTAATAATGTTTTAAATATCATTCAAGGATTGTTCAAATCTAGTTTGACGGTTATTCAATAATGATTTAAAGATTGTTCAATCATAATTCAAAGATAACTACTTATTGAATAATTTTGGCATTTTATCTTGAAATAAAAATTTACATATTTCTCATTAGGAAAATAGTGGACATATTTCTCTATTTTTTTTTATAGAATTAGCTACATAAAGTGAAAATTATTATTACTTTTGATGCATTATAAAATTTCATAATAATTCATATTTAGACAAAGATTTCATAATCCTTTTTTTTTTTTTTCTGATGTTGTAATATTTAAAAGTCAAGAAATGAGTAAAAGATTATTTTCATAGTACTTTTATTGCTTTTCACCATTAGGTTCTAAATTCAAGTTTAGAAGAAATAAGAATGTTAGTTTGAACTCTTTCTCATCAAATATGTAATTATTTTTATGAATTTAATTTATAAATACACATCCTTTAAAATTGCCTAATTTCTTGGCTATATAAAGCACTTTGAAATAAGTTGGTATATATGCCATCACTCCAAAAGATGCATAAAGGTGAGTGAGAAAAGGGAGGGAGAGGGAATGATAAATAAAAATTTAAATAGGAAATCAATTCAGAATATATGTACCTAATTTAATTAGTATGGTTTAACCATTAGAGTTTTGTTACATATTAAATAGTTCAAAAGTATATTTGTCCTGAAATAGCAAGTGTTTAGCCCTTAACCACAGATTTAAAATTTTGGGTTGAAAACATGCTTCATCACTTCTTTAGGCTGACTATTTTTTGCCTCCATCAATCAATTTTCTATTAAGTAGTATCACAATCTATGATTTAACTTGGACTAATTAGTTAATATGGTTTGCAGTTATGCTGGGTTAAGGCTGGCTTCTATTATGATTAAGGGTGATTCATGAGCGAGTGGTTCCCATGATGACTTCATGCGACTAAGTAATCTATTGGTGTAGAATATTTGATAACGCCAAAATGGTTTTATGTAAGGAGAGAGATGTTGAATGTGGAAAACTTTCAGGTGATAGGCGGATTTTTAAAATATTTAATACTTTGGGTATAGTCCCCCATCAAATTGTTAAAAAATTGTTGGTTTGAATATATCAAATGGTTAACTCTCACAAACTGCATCACTTCTTAAAAACTTTTATAGTCAAGACAATTCTAATTCATTAAAAAAGATGACCATAGAACATTATTAATCATTAATTACTATATTAATTGAGAATTTAATGCATAAGGTTTTATTTCATGAGAAAGTGGTTTATTTGATTTTATAGATTAATGACATTTTTTGTCAAAACTTATGACCATTAAGTACACATATAATAAAGAAGGCAAATATTTTTAGTGAAATGATTTTTATGGGAAATATTTTAGGCTAGACTAGTAGAGCAACATGGACTATGTATTTAAAAATTAGCATATGAATAGCTTAATGCCTATCAATTGAAGGGATTTATCTATGAGATTCCCCTTGAATAGTAAAAAATTCAGCAATGAGAACATTAAAGGTGGTTTTTCTGTACATCATTTGCAAAAAGTATTGAAATTATGCAATGTTAGAGTAGTTAATTTTCTTGGATATTATAGATAGCATTTTTTTTATGTGGTTAAGTAGTCTCTTGGTGCATAATATGTGAGTTAAGTAGTCTCTTGGTGCATAATATGTGATAATGTTTAAAAACTTTCATGAATGAAGAAAATGTTTGATATGGAGAGCATTCATGTGATAGGAGGTTTTTTAATACATGATACATTGGACTTAGCTCATCAAATTGTTAAAAAATATATTTGAATGAATATATCAAATGCTTAACCCTCAACATCTGGATCAAGCTCTTGTGTAGAGATTAGGTTTGATAAATAATATAACTGATTTATTTTTTATTCCACCTTGATTCAATTCGTATAAACTAATTCATTAAAAAAGATTTCAACATAACATTATTAATCTATAAATATATTAGTAATCATGAATTTAATTAGTACGTCCTTATTTCATGACAAATAGGTTCTCTGAATCTTTAGTTTTTTGATATTTCTTGTTAAAACTTATAAACACTAAGTGAACGTATTGCAAAAGAGTCAAATATTTTTAAGGGAAATTTTTTTTTGGGAAAAAATATTAGGATAGCCTAGTAGAAAAACTTCCTTTATTTATTTAAAATTTTTCATAAAAATGGCCTGTTTCCTATCAATCAAAGGGATTTAAATATATGTTTCTCATTAGATAGTAAGGAAAAAATAGTAAGAAGGGAACTAAGAGTGGTTCTCCTATACATCATTTACCAAAAAATAATAAAAGTGTGCTCTGATAGAGATGTCAATTTGGTTATATATATATATATATATATATATATATATATATATATCTCCACATGTTCCTTCTTATGGTCTTAAACATCCTCAAATATTTAGATGGTGATATGTAACAAAGTTGATATTTTTACTTAAATTTTTTATTCTCTCTTACAAAAAATTTAAACAGGCAAGTGTTCCCACATACTTTAAGAAATTTTATTAATGCTAGGATGTCATCTGAAGGCGATGCTCTGTATGACCTAAATACAGTGACAAGTGTGCAAGGGAAGTTGCACTGGCCCTCGGGTGCAGATTTAAATAGGCAAGGGTTCCCACATCAAGGACGGATGTGGGCAAAAAAGCTAGTCCATGAAACTAAAATTAGGATATGAATATGAAATATAGGCTCCCTTACAGGAAAATTAAGAAAATTAATTGATATTATGATTCATAGGAAGATAAATAGTTTGTGCATTTAGGAAACTAAATAGGTTGGAGAGAAAGCTAAGAATTTTAGTAGTTTTGGATATAAACTATGGTATTCGAGTAGGAGTCATACTAGAAATGGTATATGTGTGATTATAGACAAGAGTTTAAAAAATAATGTTATAAAAGTTAATAGAATTGGGGATAAAATTATAGTTTTAAAGATTGTTATTGATGTTAAGATTGTTAATTTTATAAGTGCTTATACTCCTTAAGTAGATTTGGATTTGAGTTCAAAATTAAAATTTTTGAATGGCTTAGAAGAATTAATAAAAAAGATACCTCTTGAAGAAAAAGTTTTTATTAGAGGAGATTTAAATAGACATATTGTTGGAGAGATAGATGATTTTAAAGGCATTCATGGTGGCCATGGGTTTGTAACAACAAATGAAGGTGGTAAGACTATGTTAGATTTTTCTTTAGCTTATGATTTCTTAATAGCTAATATCTTTTTAAGAAAAAAGATGAGCATTTTATCACTTATAAAAATGGATATAGTAAAACACATATAGATTATTTTCTTAAAAGAAAATTAGATCGTTTTGATTGCAAAGATTATAAAATTATTCTGAGTGAAAATTTATATACATAACATCGATTATTCATTTTGAAATTTAAGATAAAGGGGCAAAAATAAAAGATAAAGTAAAATGATTTTCTAGAATTAGATGGGGGCATCTAAATAATATTATCAAAATTATTTTTGAGAGTAAGATTTTAGATCTTAAGATTTTGTTTGTGCATGAGGATTCTAACATTGTTGCGTATCTAATTTTCAGAAATAGAATTTTGATGATAACAAACACTTCTGTTTCTTTATGACTGTCTTGCCTACTGACTTTTCAGGTTCACAGGATCAAGACTGCAATTTGAACTAGCTCAAGATTGGGTAGACTAGGTTTGAGTCAGTTTGTAAACTTTTTCCTTTCTTGAGTCTATTGTAATAGATGTGGTTCATATTGCTAAGTAACATTGAACACACAAACTTGGGGGAATTTTTTTAGTCTGATTTAGAGTTCTCTATTTTTAGAACATCATCCAGGATGATACCAATATCGTCTTCGAGAATCGATTAAAAATAGAAACCCTAATAAGGGCATCCTTGTTAAGGCAACCATCATTAATCTCATCACCCTTGATGATATTTGTATCAGCTAGGACGATATACTCAAATCAGAAAGAATCAGCCGCCAAATCTATTTAAGTATTATTTATTTTTGGACATCGTCCAGGATATCATGCTGGATGATGCAATACAATTATGCCTAAATTAATATGATAATTAAGAAAAGAAATTAAGGCTTGATTGATACAATCACATTGTCCTGGACGATCACAGGATCGTCCGAGATGATCAGTTCAAAAAACCTTAGTTATTCTTAGACAATCACATATTGAACAACTTCTATTCAGGGTGATGTTCTGGATGATTTTCATAAATTTAAACTAATCATTCGGGATGATCTTGAGATTAGCCTGGACAATCAAGCTATTTTTCAATCTTCCAAACATCCTTTTAGTGTGATTATCTTGATGATATTTAATGATTTGAGTTGATTGTACATGACGATATTATATCATAATGGATGATATGAAGAACTTTCTTCTAATTGTCCAAGATCATCCCAGCTGATTGAGCTAAAATTGTATTTATCATACAGGACGATCTCAAGATCATCCAGACGATAATGTCAGTTTGTTGCAATTAAGAGCTATTTTGAAGCTTTTCTATATAAGCTCTCATATATCACACATGAGGGTCTCTCTTGCTGCTGTCATGACTTGAGAGAGCCTAGAGGAGAGGGACAGAGAGGGAGAGAGAGAGAGAGAAACTTGTGATGGGGAGTTTGTGCGGGATTTCACAAAGGTTGATCCAAATAAGGTTCCAAGTCGTCTTCTCCGATCGTTATCTCTTGTCCTTAGGGGTTCAAGGGAGGTGTACTTCAGCGATTGATCAAGGTTTTATGCCAACTTTAGGAGGAAGCAAAAGGAGTCGGGTTCTCTGCCTCACTAGTGTCGGTGGAAAGGAGGTTTTGTTAAGGCTTCTCTGTCTTACTGTAGGAGCAAAAGTAGAGACACTGAGTTTAGTGCAATACCCGGAGGGCACCTTTAGGGAGTGGATATAGGTCAAGTTAATCGAACAACTATAAATCTCCATGTTTTTTACTACTATTTTCTGCATTCATTTTTCGCACTTTGATTTTCATTTTGGTGAACTTTGGTTTATGTTTTGAGGTTGATTGAAATATTTTTTTAAAATACCAATTCACCACCCCTCTCAGTTAGCCTTGGGCTAGTTCATAAGGCTTAGCATCCCTAATAAACTTTCAGGTCGTATCAGAGTGAGATTCATAAAAATAAGTTTCAAAAACTTTTGAATTTTAATCCATGACTAACTTCGTCAATTATAATACTATGAAAGCGTATTCTATTACCCAACCACCTTTGTTTGACAATATTCCTTTTGATTTTTGAAAAGCTTGTATGTCTACATTTCTATAATCAATTGACTATCGCATGTGGATGCTTGTTAAAGAGGGTTATTCACCTCCGTCACATGAAATTAATGGCATTAAAACTAAACTTTTTGTTACAGAATAGACTTTTGATGATAGGGATCTAGCACAACCTAATGCAAAATGTTTGAACTATTTTTTCTGTGCTTTAAAATCTGAAGATTACATGCGTGTCTCAACTTGTATTACTAGTAAAGAGATTTGGGATAAATTGTAGATCACTTATGAAGAAACCAATAAAGTTAAGCAATCTGAATTGAATATTTTATTGCATGATTACAAACTTTTTTGTATAATTTTTTCTAAATCAATTTCTAAAATATATATAATATTTACTCAAATTGTTACATCTTTACATGCCTTAGAAAGTGAACTCACAAATTATGAAAAGGTTAATAAAATTTTGAGATGATTGCCTTCTTCTTTTGATGCAAAGATTACTGTAATTACTGAATCTAATGATTTATATACTTATTCGATTGATAACTTACTTAGATCACTCATTTCTTTTGAGCAAGAGGTGAATCAAAGAAGTCCTGATGCAGGTGAGAAAAAGAAGGAGAAAAATGTGGCACTGAAGCCCAACAATACGGATATTGATTTTTTTGGGCTCTAAAAGCGATATGTTACCTTAATCACAAGGCAATTCAAAAGCTTTCTAAGGAAGAATCAAAAGAACCATAAAAAATGGAATAAAGGTAAGGGAAATAAAAATTTTAAGAGTTCTAATGGTATGGTTTGTTTTGATTACAGGAAGCCAGGACATGTTAAAATTGATTGTCCTACACTTAAGTCTCACCCAAGCAAAGAGAAGGGTGAGGAGAAACCCAAGTTCAAAACGGATAAGAAGAGGTTCCAAAAGGCATTCTGGGTAGATTTTACATCGGACACCTCTAAGATTGAAGCAGAAGAGAAGATAACAAACTTGTGCTTAATGGTTGATGATCATCCCGGTCAAAGTGGCCAAGAAGAGGTATGTGAACTAATCTATGAGAAACTACTTGAAATTTCTGAACAAATTTATGCATCATATAGGAAACTTAAGAAATCACATGCTATCTTGAAATTAGAGTTTTTAAATTTACAAAAGCTGTATGAAATTATTCTTAAAGATCATTCTATAATTCATAGCAATCACATGTCATTGCTTGATGAGTTTGATGCATTAAACAAAAAGCATATTGAATTATCTGATGCACATGATTATTTAAAGACATCCCACACTGAGTTAGAAAGGACTTTGAGAAATTAGAAAATCTAAAAGCCTTTGAAAATAAAAAACCATCATTGCATGCATCACATAAAAAGAAGAATCACCATATGTATAGATTAGTACATCCATTTCCTGGTATTAGATGTTTTGCATGTGGCATGCTAGGGCACATCTCACACACTTGCACTATTCAAAATAATACACATTGGGTGTGGAAACCCAAATTGCATGGTTCACAGCATAATACACATGCAATGTATTCTTCTTTTCATAAGAAGGGACCAAAACCTGTTTGGGTTCCTAAATCTTACATTTGACAATTTTGCAGACTTTCTCTCACAAAAGGCCTCGTAAGAACATGTGGTATTTGGATAACAGAGGCTCACAGCTCTTAATTGCAAAATTTTACTGCTTAATCAATTTTGAGTTACATGTTTTCTAATTTATTGCTTGTTGATTAGTTTCTTTTCTTTCGTTTCTGTTCATTGTTGTTTTTCTAACTCCTTATTCTTCCAGAATTAATTGGTTCACTTTCTACTTACGTTTGTTCTTTAAAATTTATTTCTGTCAATCTAGTTTTTTTTTTGTGATCACTACTGAATTGATATTTTATGCCCTATTTTTATTTTTGGAAATTTGTATGTCAAAGATTGATATCTCTAAAACTAGTTAAAGGGGGAAACACCGTTGATTATTTCCTTTCCTCTAACTTCTTTTAGTGGTGTAATTTTCTTTTTTAAACAAAAAGAAATTGCTAGATGCGCCAAGAGGGGGGGGGGGGGGGGGATAGGGGGCGTGAATTATGAAAAACTTGTTGCAATAAAAATCCTAAATAGAAGTTCTATTTTTTTTTTTGTTTTTAAATTTTTAATAGAAAATTTTAACTAATGTGAAAGCAAGTACTTAAGCAAAATTTGCAACAACTAATTCCACAATGTTTTTCACCAAGGAGTTATAATGAAAATAAAGTATAAGCAAAAATAAAAAGTGATAAAGGAAAAAGCACACCAGAGTTTTTATAGTGGTTCGATCACTTAACTTTCGTCTACTCCCCGGAGTCCTCCACTCTGGGAATTTCACTACAAAACTATAGTTCTCTTTTTACCTCATTGGCAAGGAGGAGAAGACCTTACAAGACTCATTTTACCAACCTGGCATGGCGGAGTTCCAAGCACTTTTCTCACCCTCCTGGCGACGGCAGCGTGCCTTCTCATTTTTCTCCCTCGTGGGGAAGGCAGAGTACCTTAGAGGACACGAATGTAGAAGAGTCTCCCCCTAAGAAAGCCTCCCACAAGATCTTCTCGGGCCACAGCAGGAGTAAATTGTAGCAAGCTCGGAGTAATCGTGTGATCTCCCTCACACTCCTTCTCCCTCACCAAGTCCACCTTCTCCTTCCTCTCACAAACCCTAAAATCTCCTCAAGAGCTCTCACCCAAGGAAACCCTCTGTACTCACATTCCCCTCTCTTAGTCACACTGAAAACATATCTTTTTGATACTTAAAATGGGCTCCAAAAACCCTAAATTTTTTTTAAATTAGCCATTAATATCATACAATATGATTAGTATAAATGAGCTTCGTTCTTGTACGAAGGTTTACGAACAGGTCAAAACTTTTGAATATATTCGTATAGAACGATATAAACTCGTGCAGTATGATAGGAAAAACTCTTCTATCCGTACAGGACGATACCCAGGAGATCAAAACTCATCTCTGTATATCGTAGGGTGCGACCTACTTTGTATAGTATGATTAGGCAAAATCAAGGGATTGTCTAGGATGAACTCCGGGATGATAAAAAATAGCATTGGTTCATCGTATATTACAAACTAGTTTGTACAATATGATTACAAATCAGAGATTAATCCTTGATTTATTCCACTAATCGTGGTTTAATTTAAGTAAGTATTCAAAATAAACCATACAGTATGAACAGCTGATAAAAATTACTTAAACTAATCTGGCGGTTAGGGTTTTAGATTAGTAACACATCGTACAGTATGATATGAATCATACATCATGACCTATTCACATAAAGATGTTTTAACCAGATCAGATCATACAATATGATATAAATTCGTACAAAATGATTAACAGAGAAAAAAATCTATATTTTTTTTAAAAACCCTCTCCCCTTGTGTGTGTGTAAGGTTGCTCAGATTTACATGTATTTTGTGGTCATACTCAAGAAAAGAAAAAATAAAATATATGAAAAAGTTACAATATTACAGACTCACACTCCTACTCTACCCAGTCTTGAGTCTTCTTGTAGTCATGAGTAACTTGTGATCTTCCTGAAATGTTAGTACTCATAGACAATAATAGAAATCAAAGATATTCAATGAATAGTAGTTCAAATGACATTATTTGTTATCATCAAAATCTCAAACTAGGGGTGATGAATTGCAACAATCTCCCCCTTTTTGATGATGTCAAATAATATTTGTTATAAGAAAATTTGTATGGCATTTTTATGTGTTTTTTCATTATTTTTTATTAATTTAAAACAACATGAAATAGATAAGAAGAAAAAAAGTGCATTTCATTGAAACATAAGGAAACATAAGCAACATTCATGAGCATAAGCATAAGCAAACTACAACAGCAAGACAATAAACTACAACAGACTGAACTGACTATAATAAGACTTCTCCCTCTTTTGACATCATCAAAAAGATGAGACACAAATAACACTAAGGAAGAAAGCACAAAATAGATACACTTCAAAAAGGAGGATCCTGATCACTTGGAGGTGGAGGTTGGTGTGGTTGAAAATATTAAAGGATTGTGTACAAATGGTGATCAATCGAAGTGAAGCATTCCCCAAACCACCGCATGTCTTCCTTATTTTGCTGATGCTATTCTTGTATGTGTATGTCAATATGAATCTGAAGTTGGTTGAAGCGTTTGACCAAATCATCGTGAGGGCAGGCTGGTGTAGTTGCTCGTGGTGCTGTATGCTGCTGTGGTCAAGCAGGAGCTGCTGCTAGGACAGCTTCTCCTTCTTCTTCATCAAAGTCAGGTTCATCCAGCTTCGGTCCTCGAGGAAACAAAATATGGAAGGAGGCATCCGTATAGAAAATAGGTAGGTTGTAGGGTTCACCAGGATAGGTTAACTGATATTTATTCTGAAGAATGTACCCTATAAGGTGGCAAAGAGCTATGTTTTGTTTTTAACGGGTAGGGAGGCGAATTAAGATCATATTTCAAATATCATGGATAATCAAGTCTGCCTCATTGAATTTGGTGTTGGACGTGATAAGATATGTAGTAACAAATAAACATGGAGTCATTCGAATTCGATCGCCAGCTTTGGGTACTATCGAGGTTCTAAGTATGTGTTGAATGATTCTAGCATTTCAACTTAGGATTGAATGAGTGGTTGGTGCTGGTAGAAGGCAACAATCCTAAGAACTAAGTTCATAGCACTCCAGTCAAATTCATTGGAAAGAAATGAGTTAACTCTAGGATCGTTAGTGGAGAGCCCAATGTATTGGGCAAGGTCACTCTAGTGATCTCAACATGTTGTTGGCAAACGAAAGAGTTAAGGTTATGGTTTTCAATGTTGATTGTGAGGTTGGCTAGAAATTCGAAAAGGAGTTCTAAGTTGTATGGAAAGGTTAAAGTCAGAAGAAATTATAGCGTGGTGGAGGAAAATAGAGGCATTACCTCAAAATTTAGTGCCGCTTGGGTTAACATTCTAGATGGTGTAATCTTGCAGGCCTTATATTTGCGAATGGCTGCTTCATTGTTGGCATTCAAGAAATGGTCATTGGGTTGGCATGAGGAAGACAAGCTTCCAACGACTAGATGACACTGCTTGCTAGAGCTTGAAATTTTTGGGAAGGCAAGTAGATTAAGTGAGGGTGAAGAAGTGAGTGTGAGTGAAATGATCTTCCAATGAAGGCAATTTATAGAATTTTTCAGACATCATACAGTACGATTTGGTATCGTATAGTACGATGCAATATTAATTATTCTTTGACCATTCAGATTGAGAAAGGTGGTCAAATCCTACAGTATGATGGGTATCGTACAATACGATCAGAAGGATTTTGATCATCCTGAGGGTCATCGGTATGACACTTGACAAAAAGTTTTGTATAGTATGAACATGTGGATCATACAATACAAACTATAATTATATCGTACAAGCCATCTTTAAGTCATCCTCATCCATTTCGCTGACGTGGATTGTACAATATGAAGAGGAGATATTGTACCGTACGATGTTCAATAATATCACACCAAATGAATTAAATGAACTACCCCTTGTATCGTACTGTATGAAGTGGATCGTATAGTACGATCAACAGAGGTAAAAATTGTATCTGGGTTATGATTTGTGTAGTTTTAGATATATCATACAGTACGATAGTGGATCGTACAATATGATAAGGAAAGTGTCATTTATCAAGATTATGAAATGGTGTCTAATATCTACATATTTTGTTCGAGAGTGTTGAATTGGATTTTTAGAGATGCATATTCCACTTGTATTGTCGTACATGATTGAGATGGTTCCTACAGGTAATCCAAGATCAAGAATTTGTTGGTTCAACAATAGTACTTCTACAACACAGCTTCCTAAAAATCCAATCATGTAGTGTGGCCTCTTCTACAAAATATGGTACATGCCAGAGGTATTTTTTGTATTTATCTTACATCCTACAAAATCATAATCTGAGTACCTTACGATTTCAAAGGAAGTGCTGTTCTTGGGATACCAAATTCTTAAGTTCGAGTTCTTAGTAGATACTTGACTATAGTTAAGTGAGACTCTTTAGGATCAACTTGAAAATAGGCACAAAGGCACACACTAAACAATATGTCCGGTCTACTGGCAGTCAGGTAAAGGAGAGATCCGATCATTCATCTATATTTTTTCAGGTCTACTAAATTTTCATACGGATCTTTGTCTAATTGAATTGTTGAGTTCATTGGAGTGTTCATGGGTTTAGCACTATCCATTTCATATTTTTTTAGAATATCCTTAATGTACTTTGTTTGGCTAAAAAAATTTATGTTATCCATTTGATTTATCCTAAAGCCAAGAAAGTAATTTAGTTCTCCCATCATGCTCATTTCAATCTCATTACTCATTATTTTTAAAAATTCATCACACAAATTTTTATCCGAATGTCCAAATAAGATGTCATCCACATAGATCTGAATAATGAGAATTTCTTCTTTAATCTTTTGTAAGAAGAGTGTAGTGTCCACAATATCCTTTACAAATCCTCTATCTAATAAGAATGAGCTAAGTCTTTCATACCAGGCTCTAGGTGCTTGCTTTAGTCCATAAAGTGCCTTTTTTAATTTAAATACATTGTTTGGAAATTATAAACTTTCAAGTCCGGAGGGTTGCTCAGCATAGACATCCTCCTTGATTACCCCGTTCAAAAAGTACTCTTTACATCCATTTGATAAAGTTTAAAATTCTTGAAGCAAGCAAAAGCTAAGAGCACTCTTATGGCTTCTAGTCTAGAATTAGTGGCAAAGGTTTCTTCAAAGTCTATTCCCTCAATTTTATTATACCCCTTAATTAGCTACTATTATGGCTTTATTTTTTATTATGGCTCCTGAGTCATTCACCTTATTTTTAAAGACCCATTTTATTCCAACTACACTATGTTCTTTAGGTCTTTTGACTAACTCCCAAACATCATTCCTGGTGAATTGGTTCAGTTCTTCTTATATTACTAGGATCCATAATTCATCTCCTAAAGCTTTATCTATACTCATAGGTTCTATCATAGAGATGAATGCTGAATGACTAACCTCCTTCCTATGTCCATGCCTAGCTCTTACACCTTCTGAAGGGTCTCCTAAAATTAACTTTTTATGATGACTAGAATAATATCTCCATTCTCTAGGCAAATCTTCCCGAGGTTCTATCCTTTCTCCTAAGGTCATAGTCTCTACTCCTTGAATTGCCTCTATTTCATCTTCTTTTATATTAGATTTAGAGGGCTTATCTAATTCATCAAATATTACATGGGTGGACTCTTCTACTATAAGGGTTCTCTTATTAAAGATTCTATAGGCTTTATCTATAGATGAATAACCTAAGAAGACACCCTCATAAGACTTGGGATCAAATTTTCCTAAATGAAGTTTGCCATTATTCAAGATGAAGCACTTGCAACCAAATACATGTAGATGTGAAAGATTCGGTGTCCGAACTTAAAGGAGTTCATAAGGAATTTTATTTAGCTTTGATTTAATGTTCGCCCTATTTAAGACAAAACGCACTGTATTTACTACTTCTGCCCAAAAGTATCTAGGAAAGGTGTACTCAGCTAACATTGCCCTTGCAGCCTCTACTAAGGTTCTATTCTTTCTTTATGCTATTCCATTTTACTGTGGAGTCCTAGAGGATGAGAAATTATGCTCTATTCCTATCTCTTGACAAAATGATTCAAATCTTTCATTTTGGAACTCTTCATCATGATCACTATGGATTGTTGAGATTTCACATCCTAATTTTTGTTGAATCTCCGTGGAGAAAATCTTAAATTCCTCAAATGACTCATTCCTATGTGCTAGGAATCTTACCCAAGTGAATCTAGTGAAGTTGTCTACAATCACAAATCTATATTTTTTTCTCGTGGGCTAGCTGTACTAACGGGTCCAAATAAGTCCATGTGAAAAATTTCTAATGTCATAGAGGTGATCACATCTTTGATTGAATGAAAGTATGATTTGATTTGTTTTCCTAGTTGGTAGGCATCACATAGATGGTCCTTAGTTAAGTCTAACTTAGGTACGCCTCTAACTAGGTTTTTCTGAGTAATGTTTCTAAGTATTTTCATACTAGCTTGGCATAGTCTCCTATGCCATAGCCATGAGTTATCTACAACTGTTTTCAAGCAAAATGAATTTGAACTATCAATGAAATTAAGGTCTAACATTTAAATATTATTCATTAATTTTCCTTCTAAAACTAGTTTGTCATTTAAAATAATCAGACATTTGTCAAAGAGAAATTTTATGTCAAAACCTTTATCACATAATTGACTAATGCTAAGTAAGTTATGCTTCAAATCATCAACTAATAAAATATTTTCAATTAAAACTTACTTAGCATTACCAATAATACCTGAGCCTACCACTTTCTTGGTGGTGTTGTCTCCCAATGTTACTTTGCCTCCGATCCTGGTCTTCAGTAAAACGAACTACTTCATATCTCCAATCATATGTCGCGAGCAACCACTATAAATGTACCACATGCTCTCACTAGGTCTTTTGTTAGAGAATCCCTATAATTTCATTCAAGGGTTAGATTTGAGAGCCCAAGTGAGTTTGGGTTTCTCCTTATGCTTGCATGAATGAGATATATGCATGCTATGCTTTGATGGATGCAATTTAGGTCTCCATACCAGGTGTTTCCTGTGGTGAATCGTGCATGTGCGTGGTATGTGACATAGCATGCCACAAGAGAAGCACCTAACACCGGGAAATAGGTTTACTAACCTATGTGAGTGGTGTTATTTATTCCTAAAGTTTTGTGAAGCATGCAATGCTAGGGATTTGCTAGAATTGGCTAATGTGAGTGATGCATTTTCTTTTTTTAGTTCTCTGATTTTTTCTTTAAATATTTTGTTTTGATATTTCAATCCATGAACTTCTAGTTTTAACAAATGTTCACTATGATTTACCTCCAATGCAAATGTTTATTCTATTAAAAGCCTCTTCTAGTTAAATATGCATGGTTTTTAAGGATTCATGTGCTTCTATTAATTCAATATGCTTCTTATTTAATGCATCATACTCATCAAGCAGGGATATGTGATCTATATCTAAATCAGAATATTTTTTAACTAAGTTAGCATACTCAGTTTGTAAAGTACTAAAATCAATATTAAGACTAGCATGCATCTTTTTCAATTTCCCATACGAGTCATGAATTGTTTTAGAAATAAGTAGTATATCTTCATATAAAAGTTGATATACCTCATTTTGATCCGATTGATCAAGATTATCATTAGCCATTAGACACAAATTTGTTACCTCCTCCTCTCCTTCATCTTCTAACGATTCTGAGATAAAGTGGGCCCAAAATGCTTTTTGTGTCTTCATCTTCCCTTTCTTATACTTAGCTTTGTCCTTGCCTTTTTCCTTAGTTGGTTGGCTCTTTAGGTTGAGGCAATCAGCTCAAAGGTGACATGGTTTCCTGCACTCAAAATAGATGTATCATATAAATCTTTAGTAAACCTCGAGCTTTTACCTTTATTCCAATTGTTCTAATGATGCCTTTATTTTCTTTTCAAAAAGTTCTTAAACTGTCGGGTCATCAAGGCTATGTCATCTTCTTCCTCCCCTGGAGAGCTTTTACTTTCTTAATTTTTTACTTTCAATGCCACCATCCGCTCCTTCTTTTCACATACATCACTTTGCCTTTAACTCACTCCTTGCTCATATGCAATGAGTGACCCAAGTAAATTTTCAATAGAATAAACATATAGGTCTTTAGATTCAATGATGGTAGTAATTTTAGCATCATAGAAACAAGGTAAGCATCTAAGAATCTTGTTAACTTTCTCAGAATTTGAAAATTTTCTATCTAAGTCATGCAAGGATATCATAATTTGGGTGAACCTAGTGGACATGTCAGATATTGTTTTGCTAGGTTTCATACGAAAGAGTTCATAATCATGCAATAGAATGTTAAGTCTAAATTGCTTAACTTCACTAGTTCCTTCGAACGTGATGCACGATCTATCCCAAATCTCCTTTCTAGTAGCACAGGTAGAAACTCTTATATAGTCCTCAGATTTTAAAGCACAAAAGAAATAATTTAAGCACTTCCCATTTAATTGAGCTAATTCTTTATCCTCATTAGTCAATTCATTAAAATGCACTTGAGTTTTTGCTCCATTCACAAGTTTAAAAGGTTTAGCATAACCATCATTTACTAACATCTACATGTGGTAATCAATAGTCTATAAAAAAATAGACATTCTAATATTCCCAAAATCAAACGAAATATTATAAAAAAGAGGTGGACGGGTTATTGAATAACCCTTCACAGTATTACAATTATCAAAATGAGACATGATCGATTTTCAAGGTTTTCTAAAATGCTATTTTTGAAACCCCACTCTTTTACCAATTGAAATTGCTAAATGTGCGAGGGGGGGGGGGGGGGGGTAAATTGCGAAAAACTTGTTAAAATAAAAATCCTAAACAAGATTTCTAATATATTTTTTGTTTTTTATTTTTTAATAGAAAAATTTAACTAATGCGAAAGCAAGTACTTAAGCATAATTTGCAACAACTAAATCCCTAATGTTTTTCACCAAGCAGTTATAATGAAAATAAAATACAAGAAAAAAAAATGGTAAAGAAAAAAAGCACATCAAAGTTTTTATAGTGGTCAGATTACTTGACCTACGTCCACTCCCAGGAGTCTTCCACTCTAGGAATTTCACTACAAGACTATAGTTCTCCTTTTGCCCCCTCGGTCAGGCGGAGAAGCCCTTACATGACTCACTTTCACCAACCCGGCATGGCAGAGTGCCAAGCACTTTTCTCACCCTCCTAGCGATGGTAGTGTGTACCTTCTCATTTTTCTCCCTCTTGGAGAAGTCATAGTACCTTAGAGGACACGGATGTAGAAGATCCCCCCCTAAGAAAGCCTCCCATAAGATCTTCTCGGGCCACAGGAGGAGCAAAGTGTAGCAAGCTCGGAGCAATCGTGTGATCTCCCTCACACTCCTTCTCCTTCACCAAGCCCTCCTTCTCCTTCCTCTCATAAACCCTAAAATCTCCTCAAGAGCTCTCACCCAAGGAAACCCTCTCTACTCACGTTCCCCTCTCTTAGTCACACTGAAAAACATAACTTTTTGATACTTAAAATGGGATCCAAAAACCCTAAAATTTTTCAAATTAGTTGTTAATATCATACAGTATTATTCCATATCGTATAGTAAGATTAGTATAAATGAGCTTCATCCTGGTACGATGGTTTACGAACAGGCCAAAACTTTTGAATACGTTTGTACAGTACAATATAAACTCATACAGTACGATAAGAAAAACTATTTTGTTCGTACAGGATGATAGCCTGGATGATCAAAACTTATCTCTATACACCGCAGGGTACGACCTACTTTGTACAATATGATTAGGATAAATCAAGGGATCGTCCAGGACGAACTCTAGGACGATAAAAAATAGCCTCGGTTCATCGTATAGTACAAATTGGTTCATATAGTATGATTACCAATCAGAGGTTAATCCTTAATTTATTCCACTAATCAGGGGTTAATTTAAGTAAGTATTCAAAATAAATCATACAATACAAATCTCTTCGTAATGTACGAACAGCTGATAAAACTTACGTCAACTAATCTGGTGGCTAGGGTTTTAGATTACTAACACTTCGTACAGTACGATATGAATCGTACAGTACTACCTGTTCATAGAAAGATGTTTTAACCAGATCAGATCGCACAATTTGACATAAATTCATACAGTACGATCAACAGAGAAAAAAATATACAATTTTCTTTTAAAACCATCTCCCTATGTGAGAGTGTATGGTTGCTCAGATTTACATGCAGTTTGTGGCCAGAAGAAAAGAGAAAATAAAATAAATAAAAAAGTTACAATGTTACAGACTCACACTCCTACTCTACCCAGTCTCGAGTCTTCTTGTTGTCCTGAGTAACTTGTGAACTTTCTGAAATGTTAGTACTCATAGAAAATAATAGAAATCAAAGATATTCAATGAATAGTAGTTCAGACGACATTATTTGTCATCATTAAAATCTCAATTAAGATTTTTTCGATATTATTATAGTAATATATTATATATATATATAATTTTCAAAGTCTTTATATTACCTTCAAATTTTTTGTAATCTTATCATTGAATTTATCATATGATTTTTTATTCTATTTTGTGATTAATTCTTCCGTATATTAAAGAGTGAGTTTTTCTTCTCTAATATATGGAAGATATAATCACAACTATGAGTATTTAAGAATTTTGAAAAAGGGATATAGTTTGCAAATTAAATGGAAAAAAATGTACAATGATGCTAAAATAAAAAGATGCACAATGATGCCAAATTGAAAAAAATACACAAAGTATATCAAAAATCAAAAGATGCATAATGCAGCATAATTATGACTAAATTAATCTGGTAATTAAGAAAAGAATTAAGGTTGATTACATGATCATATCATCATAGATGGTCACAGGATCATCTAGGACGATCAGTTAACAAACCTTAATTTTCCTGGATGATCAAACATTAGCCTACATTTATTCATGACGATGCTCTAGACGATCTATGATATTTTGAACAAATCATCCCGGACAATCGTGATATCATCCCGGATAATCAAGTCAATATTATATCGTCTAGACATCCATTCAGGGCAATATTCTGGATGATCTGTGATGTTTTAAAGTAATCTGTTGCAACTCGGGCTTCCGAGTTTATGATTTTGATGATAACAAATAATATTTATTAATATTTTATTTCTCCTGGTATTTGTAGTGCATATTTCTTTCTATGTTGACTAATATTTTAGGTACATCATGCTCCGTTCTTTGAAGATTCAAGGCTCAAGATTGTGTAGAATTGGTCATATTAAATGAGTATATAATTTTCATTTATTGAGTGAAGTTTTGTAATGATGTATGTTAGTTTGTTGATCATGCACACACATAGAGGGAGCAAAAAAAGATTATAAATATTTTAACTTTTCTTTTCATCATACTATACGAATTTATTTCGTACTATAAGATCTGGTGTAACAGAAATAAATTAAAATATTTTATTTTTCATAAAAAAATTATTTTTGAATATAACTAATCGTACTATACGAGCATCATATCGTACTGTACGAGCACCATATCGTACTATACGATCTGTTATAATTAGAAAGCCCGCCGTCCAATAAATTAGGCAAAAATTTGAATTTAAAAAGTTATATAATCGTACTGTATGATGTTGATTATGCAATCTAAACGGCTGAAATTTTTAATTTGGATCGTATTGTACGAAGTGGATCTTACTGTACGAATTGGATCGTACTGTACTAACTGGTCAATTTCTGCACATCCTACTGGACAATCTTGCGATCGTACGATATGATATTTGACGGCTGAATTGAGTATTTTTAGGGTTTTTTGAGCCCTCTATTTAAGCACTCTCATAAGACTTTGTAAGAGTCTTTTGGCAGCCATTATGGCTTCGTTTTTTTAGAGAAAACTTGAAGAGAGGACTTGAAAGGGAGAGAGGAAAGGGTGGAGTTTGAGAGGGCTAGAAGAACCTTGGAGGGGGTTTCAAGGGAGTGTGAAGGAGATTTCACACGGTTGCTCCGACAAGCTTGCACCTCAGTACCATCGGATTCAAGACTCATCTTGAAGGAAGTTTTGGGAAGAAGAAGATCTCATTGGTATCAAAGGACCCGGCTCCTCCGCCGCACCGGGGAAGGTGGAAGTGATTGTGTAAGGGCTTCTCCGCCTAGATGTGGGGGCTAAAGGAGAATCACTAAAGGTTTAGTGTAATACTCAGAGGGTGCCTCCGAGGAGTGGACGTAGGTCATGGTTTGACCGAACCACTATAAATTGGTCTGTTCTTTCCATTATTTTTTCTGCACTTTATTTTCGTATTTATTTTTATTATGATTAATTACGTGGATGAAATTGATTACATATTTTTGTATTATGAATGAAATTCGCTTCCGCATAAAGTCTTAAAAAGATATTTCATTTCATTAAACAAGTTCTTAATCATCCAATTCACCCCCCTCTTGGCGCATCTAGTAATTTCATAATCATCCTGGATGATCGCAAGATTGTCTTAGATGATTAAGTTATTTTTCAATCATCCAGACTCTCATCCAGGGCGATGGTCTGGATGATATTCATTGATTTGTACTAATCATACAGGATGATATATTATCATCTTGGACTATATGAACAAATTTCCTTCCAATCATCCCAAATATTTCTAGCTTATTCAGTTAAATTTATACTAATTGTGCAGGATGATCGGTTGATCATCCTAGATGATAAAGTCAGTTTGTTCAAATTAAGATCTATTTTGAAGCTTTTCTTTATAAGTTATCTTATTTCACCCAATAGGGTATTATTTACTATTTTCTTGACCTGAGAGAGCCTAGAAAAGAGGGAGAGAAAGGGAGAGAGAGAAAGAGAAACTTGTGATGGGGTGTTTGTGAGAGGTTTCAAAAAATTTGCTCCAAGCAAAGATCCAAGTCATCTTCTTCGATCATCATCCCTAGTCCTTGGAGGTTAAAGAGAGATCTACTTCAATAATCGATCAAGGTTCTTTGTCTGCTTCAGGAGGAAGTGAAAGGAGTCAAGTTCTCTATCTCACCGGTGTCGGTGGAAAGGAGGTTTTGTAAGGGCTTCTCCGCCTTATGATGGGAGCAAAAGAAGAGTCACTGAGTTTAGTGCAATACCCGGAGGGTGCCTCCAAGAGTAGACATAGGTTGAGTTGATCAAACCACCATAAATCGCTGTATTCTATTTTATTACTTTCTCCACATTTAATTTATGCACTTTAAATTTTCTTTATGGTGACTTGTGGTTTGAGTTTTGTGTTTTGATTTAAAGACTTTTAAAAATACCAATTAACCCCCTCCCCCCTCTTGGTTAGCCTTGGGCTAGTTCTTAAGGGCTTAACATCCCTAACAAACTTTCAAGTGGTATTAGAGCGAGATTCATAAAATTAAGTTTATGAGAACTTTTGAATTTTGATCCATGGCTAACTCTAGTAATCATAATAGTTTGTAAGGGTGTTCTATTACGTGACAACCTCTATTTGATAATATTCATTTTGATTTTTGGAAAACTCGTATGTTTATATTTTTACAATCTTGATGATAGGAATTTAGCACAACTTAATGTAAAATATTTGAATTTTTTTTTTGTGCTTTAAAATCTAAAGATTACATGCATGTTTCAACTTGTGTTATAGGTAAAGAGATTTAGGATAAATTGTATATCACTTATGAAGGAATCAAAGAAGTTAAGCAATCTTGATTGAATATTTTATTGCATGATTATTAACTTTTTTGTATGAAACATTCTGAATCAATTTCTGAAATGTATACAAGGTTTACTCAAATTATTACCTCTTTGCAAGCCTTAGGAAGAGAATTCACAAACTACAAAAAAAGTGAATAAAATTTTAAAATGCATGCCTTCCTTTTTTGATGCTAAGATTACTCCAATTACTGAATCCAAAGATTTGAATATTTATTTGATTGATAACTTACTTGGATCACTCATTGCTTATGAGTAAGGGGTGAATCAAAGAAATTTTAATGCAGGTGAGAAAAATAAGGAGAAAACTATGACACTAAAGAAAAACAACATGGACACTGATTCTTTTGGGTATGAAAGTGATGATGTTGCCTTAATCACAAAAAAATTTAAAAGCTTTCTAAGGAAAAAAGCAAAATAATCATCAAGAGTGGAAAAAAGGCAAGGGAAATAAAAATTCCAAGAGTTATAATGATATGATATATTTTGAATGCAGGAAATCAGGACACACTAAAGCTGATTGTCCTACACTTAAGGCTCACCCAAATAAGGGGAAGAGTGAGGAGAAACCCAAGTTCAAAAAAGATAAGAAGAGATTCCAAAAGGTATTCTAGGTGGATTCGTCATCGAACTCCTCTGAGACTGAAGTTGAAGAGGAGATAACAAACTTATGCTTGATGGCAGACGATCATCTTGGTCAAAGTTGTTTGAATAGTTGCTATTTGAATGATTTATATTTGTGCAACTTATGTAGTTTTGATGATTCCAAACATTATTGTTCAGATGTATAGTTATCTCCTAACAATTTTAGAAGATTTGCATTTGCTCTTGTGTGTACTAACATTTCAGGAAAATCAGACTCCAGACTATGAAAACTTCAAATCAAATTCAACATGAGATATTTTGTTTATTTGAAGTTTGTCTTTTCTTTGAATTAATTTTGAAAGAGAGTGATTGTAATTGAGTGAATAAAATCTCACACACACAAATAAGGAGATCTTGAAATTCTATACTGATCGTACAGGACGATATTTATCGTACTGGACGATCTGTTAGTTATCTCCAATAGAGCACTTGGAACGAATAGGAACTTGCTTGGAAAAATTTTTCTAAGTCCTATTCGTCCAGGACAAATTTTATTATCGTCCCGGACGATGGGTTCTCTGTAAAATTTTTGTCCAGACGAATTTTATCATCGTACGAGGCGACCAGTGCTCTGGAAAATTTTCGTCACGACGAAAATAAATATCGTACCGGACGATCAGCTCTCTGGAAAATTTTCGTCTAGACAAAAATGAATTATCGTCCGCGGCGATTGGTCCTCTGGAAAATTTTCGTCCAGACGAAATAAATAATCGTCCAGGACGATCGACTCTCTGGAAAATTTTCGTCCAGACGAACATATTTTCGTCCAAACAATTAACCGACTTAGAACAGTTTTCAGCAGTTTCTAGAACCGACCTTGTAATAACCGTTCGTACTGGACGAACCTAGTTCGTACAGGACGATCAGCTGTACGAAGTCATTTTGTACACATATACAAATTGGATCGTTTCAGATCGTTTAAGTAAAATCGTCCAGGACGATCCAGGATCGTACAGGACGATCCACTGCGTACAGAATTGGAAATTTGCAGTTTTTGGGCGGTTTTTCATGTCTTTTGTATAAATAGTCCAAATTAGACTGCTACCCAATCTTTTTGTCATTTGATCTTCGTGCCTCTTGAGAGAATAGCCAAGGAGAGAGTGGAAGAGAGCATTCAAAGGAGGATTCCTACCATTGGAGCAAGAAAGCTTCACTTGGATTACTAAGGTAAGAGTCTCTACTTGTGAAATTGGATTTCTTCACTCTTTTCTTTCTTCCTTCTAGATTCTTGTGAGAAGATCAGTCAAGGAGATCCGGTTCTCTGCCAACACTTGGAGAGTGTGAACAGACGAAGGGTTCTCTGCCCACACTAGGAGAGTGTAAAAGGAAGAAGGTTCTCTGCCTACACTTGGAGAGTGTGAACAGCCGTAGGGTTCTCTGCCCACACTAGGAGAGTGTAAAAGGACGACGGTTCTTTGCCAGCACTGTGGATTGTGTAAAAGGACGACGGTTCTCTGCCGCACCGGGTAGTGGTGAAAAGAGTGTTTTGTACAGGCTTCTCCGCCTTGCTGTGGGTGCTAAAGGAGAGTCACTTTGTGGTATTAGTGCAATACTCAGAGGGTGCCTCTGAGGAGTGGATGTAGGTCTGGTTATAGACCGAACCACTATAAATCTGGTGTCATTTACTTTATTGCTTTTACGTTTCCGCACTTTAAATTTCAGTTTTAACAACTCTGTGGTTGAAAAACATTTTTCTACAAACTTTAAAAGAAAATTTTATTTCGGTTCAACTTTATCATTAAGAGGGTTTAAAATTTGTAAAACTACCAATTCACCCCCCTCTTGGTAGTCGTGGGACATTTACTTAGGCTTAACAACCTAATTACTGGACTCAACAATTGGTATCAGAGCTTAGTTTCAAAATCATAAGTTTGAACTACTTGTTGATTAACGTAGATGGCTACATTTGGAAACCGAAACACACCTGAGGGTTACTCTATCACTAGACCTCCTCTGTATGACAATATTTTTTTTTTATTTTTGAAAAACACGCATGTCTACTTTCTTACAGTCACTTGATTATCGCATGTGGATGCTAGTCCAGGAAGGTTACACAAAACCAACTAGATTAGTTGATGGAATTAGGGTAGAAACACCTTATGCAGATTGAAATATAGAAGAATGTGACTTAGCACAATTAAATGCGAAATGTTTAAATAGTTTCTTTTGTGCTTTAAAATCTGAAGACTACATGCGAGTTTCCACTTGTAAAAGCGGAAAAGACATATGGGATAGACTTTGTATTACTTATGAAGGGACACATGAGGTTAAGCAATCAAGACTCAATATCTTGTTACATGACTACGAATTATTTCGCATGAAACCTAATGAATCTATATCTGACATGTACACAAGATTCACTCAAATTGTCACCTCTTTGCATGCACTTGGTAGGGAATTAACGAATGCTGAAATGGTTAATAAGATTCTTCGTTGTTTACCTACTGCATATGATGCTAAAATTACTGCAATTACAGAGTCTAAAGATCTGAACATTTATTCAATTGACAATCTTCTTGGTTCACTCATTGCTTACGAGCAAGGAGTAAGTCAAAGAAAGATTGATGCAGGTGAACCAAGAAAAGATAAGAATATTGCACTAAATGTGAAAGAGTCAGAAAGTGAACACTCACAACCTGAGGATGAAGACGATATGGCACTGTTGACTAGACAATTCAGAAGCTTTTTAAAGAGGAAGCAGAAGAGACGCCAGCAATGGAATAGAGGTAAGTATAACAGAAATGGCAAGGTTTCTAATGAAGTGATTTGTTATGAATGCAGGAAACCAGGTCATATAAAGACTGATTGTCCAAAACTCAAAACCACTCCTAGCAAGGAGAAGGTAGAGGAGAAACCAATGGTAAAGAAGGGCAAGAAGAAGTTTCAAAAGGCTTTTTGGGCGGACTCAGCTTCAGACTCATCTGAGACTGAAAAAGAAGAAGAAGTCACCAACCTTTGCTTGATGGCAGATAAAGCTGAACAATCAGATCAAGAAGAGGAATACTCTCACACAAGACCTCGTGAGAGTATATGGTACCTGGACAGCGGATGTTCTAAGCACATGACTGGAGATACTGCTCAATTCATAACGCTGGAAGCCAGGAGTGGAGGCAAGGTTACACTTGGAGATAATACCACAAAGAAAGTGGTTGGATCAGGTATGATTGGAATTTGAAAAACTTTTTCATAGACAATGTTTTATTAGTTGAAGGCTTAAAACATAATTTGCTTAGCATAAGTCAGCTATGTGATAAGGGCTATAATATAAAATTTTTACCTACTAGCTGCATAATTAGCCTAATTGGAAAAATTGTTTTAAATGGAAATAGGGTAAACAATGTCTACATGCTAGATTTAAATTGTATTAAATCTCCTACTGCTTTTTGTTTGAAAACTGTTTCTGATGAATCATGGCTTTGGCATAGGAGACTTTGTCATTCTAGTATGAAAAATCTTAGAAGAATTACCCAAAAGAATGCGGTGAGAGGAATACCTAAACTAGACTTTACTAAGGACCATCTTTGTGATGCATGTCAGTTAGGAAAACAAGTGAAATCCTCTTTTAAGTCCAATAAAGATCTTAGGACCAGTAAACCTTTAGAAATTCTTCACATGGATCTTTTTGGACCTGTAAGCACTGTTAGTCTAGGAGGAAAGGTATATGGATTTGTTATAGTAGATGATTTTTCAAGATTCACCTGGGCTAAATTTCTTTTTCATAAGAGTGAATTATTTGAGGAATTCAGAAATTTTTCAACTTGGATACAAAGAAAACTAGGATGTGAAATAATTTCTATACAAAGTGATCATGGAGGAGAATTTGAAAATGAAAGATTTGAAGATTTCTGTAAAGAAAAGGGGATTGATCACAATTTTTTTGCACCTAGAACTCCTCAACAAAATGGAGTAGTTGAAAGAAAGAACAGAACATTAATAGAAGCCGCCCGAGCAATGTTAGCAGAATACTCGCTTCCTAGATATTTTTGGGCTGAGGCGGTTAGCACTGCATGCTATGTTCTGAATAGGGTGAATGTGAGATCAAATTTGAATAAAACACCCTATGAGTTGCTAAAAGGTAGAACACCAAATTTGTCTCATTTACATGTATTTGGTTGCAATGTGTTCATACATAATAATGGAAAATCTGCCTTAGGAAAATTTGATCCAAAATCAGATGAAGGAATTTTTGTTGGATATTCAAGTGTTGGAAAATCTTATAGAGTATTCAACAAAAGAACTTTAGTCATTGAGGAAACCACACATGTTGTTTTTGATGAAAATGGAAACATGGAAGAGCCAAAAGTTGTTGAAGAAGAAATTAAAGAAAACTCCCAAAAGATTGATAGATTAAATTTGGAAGAAAATGTGGAAGAAAATTTAGAAAGAAAAGACCCTTTGCCTAGAGATTTGAGATTTTCTAAAAACCACCCAAAGGAATTAATCATAGGTGAACCAAGTGAGGGTGTTAGAACTAGGCGTGGATTAAACAAGGAAGTCAATCATTCAGCCTTTATTTCAACTATTGAACCCACTAACATTGATCAAGCACTTTCAGATGAATTTTGGATATTGGCCATGCAAGAAGAGTTGAATCAATTTGTAAGAAATAAAGTTTGGGAACTGACTACAAGGCCAAAAGATCAAAGTGTTGTTGGAACCAAGTGGGTGTTCAAAAATAAAATGAATGACTCAGGAGTAGTCATTAGAAATAAGGCTAGATTAGTAGCTAAGGGGTATAATCAAATTGAAGGAATTGATTTTGAGGAAACTTTTGCCCCTGTAGCTAGACTTGAAGCAATTAGGGTTTTACTAGCCTTTGCCTGTTTTAAAGGTTTTAAATTGTTTCAAATGGATGTCAAAAGTGCCTTTTTAAATGGGGTAATTGAAGAAGATGTTTTTGTAGAACAACCTCCAGGTTTTGAAAATTCTAAATTTCCAAATCATGTTTTCAAATTAAAAAAGGCATTATATGGATTGAAACAGGCACCTAGGGCTTGGTATGAGAGGTTAAGCACCTTTCTACTTGAAAGATCTTTTGAAAAAGGAAGTGTGGATACAACTCTCTTTTTAAGGAAAATTGAAAAGGATATACTTATTGTTCAAATTTATGTGGATGACATCATCTTTGGATCTACAAATAAACATCTTTGTGATGATTTTTCTAAAACAATGAGTAGTGAATTTGAAATGAGTCTAATGGGAGATTTAAATTACTTTCTAGGATTTAGCATTAAGCAACTTGAGGAAGGTACTTTTCTTAGTCAAACCAAATATATTAAGGACATCCTCAAGAAATATGAAATGGACAATGCTAAACCTGTTAGTACACCAATGAGTTCTTCAGTTCAGTTGGATAAAGACCTTAAGGGAAAATCTGTTGATCAAAAGAAATTTAGAGGGATAATTGGATCTTTACTTTACTTGACTGCTAGCCGACCTTATGTTTAGTGTTTGCTTATGTGCTAGATTTCAATCAGATCCAAAAGAATCACATTTGACAGCAGTGAAAAGGATTTTAAGATATCTACTAGGAACTCAAAACTTAGGAATTTGGTATCCTAAGTTTAGCTCTTCATTTGAAATTATTGGTTACTCAGATTCTAACTTTGCAGGCTGTAGAGTGGATAGGAAAAGCACTTCTGGAACATGTCAATTCATTGGAAATTCATTAGTTTCATGATCTAGTAGAAAACAAAATTCAGTGGCACTATCTACTGCAGAAGCAGAATACATTGCATTAGGAAGTTGTGTGGCACAAGTACTTTGGTTAAAACAACAGTTGATTGATTTAGGATTAACTATAGGCACTATTCCAATTTATTGTGACAATACTAGTGCTATTTGCATTTCCAAAAATCCTATTCAACATTCTAGAACCAAACACATTGATATAAGGCATCATTTCATAAGGGATCATGTATCCAAAGGAGAAATTGAACTCATACATGTTTCAACTGAAAATCAACTTGCTGACATTTTTACAAAACCTTTAGCCTTTGATACCTTCAGTACTTTAAGAACAAGGCTTGTTGTTATTGATTTGAATGCTTAACCAAAATGTCTTTGCAACATTGATACTTGTTGTGTTTTGTTTTTGTGATTTTGTGAATTTTGTGTGTTTTTGAATGAATTGTTTATGGATTTATGATTTTGTTTTATGTTTTCTGTGTTTTTGAATGTTTTTGTTGATTTTCTTAATTTAAAAAAATCAAAATTAAATTTTTTTTTGGAGGAAATCGTCCAGGACGAAATTGTTTTCGTACGGGACGATGTGTGAAGGAACAGTTTGCGCGAATTTAAACCGTTTTGAGAGCACTTTTTAATTAGATCGTATGTACGATATGTGATCGTCTAGGACAAATTTTTTTTCTCAAACGTCGGGACGATTGAATGCAGCGGTTGAGTTGATAAGACAGTTTTTAATACAAACTTCATCTGTACGAAATTTTTTCGTCTGTACGAACATGTGTCGGTTCATTGTAGGGGACGGTTTTCAAGAGTCATTAAAACGATTCACTTTTTGATCGTCTGTACGAAATGTGTTCGTCTGTACGATCGGTCAAGTCAAAAAGCCTGTACGAAGGGACGCATCGTAAGTTGTGTTGAATACGAAAAGCCGTTACATTTTGGACAAATTGGATCGTCTGTACGAAATTACTTCGTCCAGACGAACGATAATTTTTCGTCCAGGACGAATATTTTCGTCCAGGACGAACGTATCGTTTTTTCTTTAAATATGAAGGCTTTCAAACTTGACAATCACACTTTCAAACTTCTTTTTCAATCCCTTTCTACATCAAATCAACAATGGCCTCCTCTAGCAAAAGACAAAAGGTTTTGGTGAAGAAACCAAATAGGAATGCCCCAGACAACTTTCTTTCCAAGGCAAATGAGGAATCTTTTCCTCGTTTTGCCTCCGCAAAAATCACTCCGTCTCGCATTCTTATCCAAACAGAGTTGAAATTTCGGGTATTGCACCTCTTCGCCTCAACCCAATTTTAATTCATTCTTTCTCTCGCCCACTTCTACAATAAGCAAACCTACCATTACTTTCTAGCAAACATGAGTTTCAATTCTGACCATTCCATCATTAGTTCTTTTGTTTTTAAGAAAAAAGTTGAGATCACCAAGCACGACCTTGGTGCATTTTTAAACTTAAGAACTGAGGGATATAGAGCCCACACCCTAATGTCAGAAGCCTCCTTCAAATGGTTTCAAATCAATAGGGTAATTAGAGAAAATTCGATTGACAATCATGTTGCTAGAGTCTCCGGTATGACCCAAGACGCCCGAATCATCCAACATATCCTTCGATCCTCAATCATTCTTAAAGCTGGTGATAGGATTAACATTACTCCTCTCCTTTCTTGTCTAACTTTTTTAATCATGCAAAGACATCCTATTGATGAAGCCCAACTCATCATAGATCATATCTATGGGCTTTCAGAAATAGGACATGCTGATCAGAAGAGGAAGAAGAACATTTCATTAGGGCACTTAATTACTTATATTTTGGAAAAGAAGTACAATATAGTGCATCCTGATGAAGAATATGAAGAGCCAGTTTACTATAACGATGCATCATTCAGATTGCTCTTCAAGGAGGAAAAAGAAAAAGAAAAAGCACATGCCAGTGCTTCAGAAGAAGAAGAAGAAGGAGTGCAAGCTTCTGCTTCTAAATCAGATTATCAGAATCTGATTGAGAGATTTGATAGACTAGAGACTCACATTGATCAAAGGTTTGATCAATTTGATGCTCAACTTACGCAGCAGCAACATGACATTGGTAATATTAAAGATGAAATTCATGAAATAAATACCAATGTAATGTTGATGGCCTCCTACTTCAACCTCTTTGGCGGCATTCCTCCTCCTCCAGAACAGTAGAAATTGTTTTTATGTCTGTGTCTGTTGTATTTTTTTTTGTTTTGTTTGTTTTGTTTTTATCTTATCTGTTTTATTGTAATGTGTTTGTTTTTATGTTTTTAAGTTCAATGTATTTTTTTTTTTGTAATCTGTTTCCTTAATATCAATGAAAGTTTGTGTCTATTAGATTTGTTTTGAAATGTGGTTAATGTTTGTGAATTTCATTAATATTATTTAATCTACATAGTGCTTAAATTCGATTGTAATTTGAGATTATCTATATTAGAAAATCTAGACTTTCTAAATTTATAATTTGTTTATAACTTGTTGTAATTAGAACTTTTAAATTCATGTCTATTCATTTAGACTACATAAAAGTTAATATTATTATTACAATTTTGATGTTTTCTTATTTTGTATTTCTATGCTCAAATGATATTTATGCACCTAGAAATATTTGAAATTTTAGATTATAGATTTTGGAAAAAATTGGTCAAATTACTCTTGAACATTGTACAAATGTACAAAAATCAAAAAGGAATTCGCAAAAAATTTGCAAAGTGAAAAAGAGGCACAAAATAAGCCCAACCAAGGAAAAATGCACAAAAATGTGCTCCAAAACTTTGAAAGGATGCGCAAAGCGCCACATGAGGTAATTCTCTTCTTTCCAAATTCGTTCAATCTCTTAATTCAAATTGTTCTTATGTTCATTTATATTCTATTGAACTTTGAAATATAAAATTTTTTTTACATCTCTCTTGTAATGATTTTCAATAGACAAATGTCTAAATTGAATCATGTCTTTGATAAATTCTTCTTACTTACAATGTTATATCACTTCTTAAATTTTATGAATTTCTATGATTGATATAATATCCTTAGTTTAAAATTGCATACCCTATGTCAAATCACAATTTAGATTAAATTTTAAAAATGAATTTCATATAATTATTTATATTTCTTATCTTTTTCTTCTTAACTTTTTGTTGCTGTCAAAAAGGGGGAGAAATTATTATGTTTGTGTTTTGTATTTTTTGTTGTTTGTGTTTTCTATTTTTGATTATTCTGTTTGCAAGTTTTTTTTTTTGTGTTAAAAAATTTGAAAAACAAAAATATTGTTCTTTAATGCCTCCTTATTTTAATGTACTCATAAATTCAGGGGGAGTTTAGGAGATAAGAGATTTGTTTTAACTTGAAACCAAATAAATAATAATTGTTTTGCCATCATCAAAAAGGGGGAGATTATTTGAATAGTTGCTATTTGAATGATTTATATTTGTGCAACTTATGTAGTTTTGATGATTCCAAACATTATTGTTCAGATGTATAGTTATCTCCTAACAATTTTAGAAGATTTGCATTTGCTCTTGTGTGTACTAACATTTCAGGAAAATCAGACTCCAGACTACGAAAACTTCAAATCAAATTCAACATGAGATATTTTGTTTATTTGAAGTTTGTATTTTCTTTGAATTAATTTTGAAAGGGAGTGATTGTAATTGAGTGAATAAAATCTCACACACACAAATAAGGAGATCTTGAAATTCTATACTGATCGTACAGGACGATATTTATCGTACTGGACGATCTGTCAGTTATCTCCTATAGAGCACTTGGAACGAATAGGAACTTGCTTGGAAAACTTTTTCTAAGTCCTATTCATCTAGGACAAATTTTATTATCGTCCCGGACGATGGGTTCTCTGTAAAATTTTCGTCCAGACGAATTTTATCATCGTACGAGGCGACCAGTGCTCTGGAAAATTTTTGTCCCGACGAAAATAAATATCGTACCGGACGATCAGCTCTCTGGAAAATTTTTGTCTAGACGAAAATGAATTATCGTCCGCGGCGATTGGTCCTCTGGAAAATTTTTGTCCAGACGAAATAAATAATCGTCCAGGACGATCGACTCTTTGGAAAATTTTCGTCTAGACGAATATATTTTCGTCCAAACGATTAACCGACTTAGAACAGTTTTCAGCAGTTTCTAGAACCGACCTTGTAATAACCGTTCGTACTGGACGAACCTAGTTCGTACAGGACGATCAGCTGTACGAAGTCATTTCGTACACATATACAAATTGGGTCGTTTCAGATCGTTTAAGTAAATTCGTCCAGGACGATCCAAGATTGTACAGGACGATCCACTGCGTACAGATTTGGAAATTTGCAGTTTTTGGGCGGTTTTTCATGTCTTTTGTATAAATAGTCCAAATTAGACTGCCACCCAATCTTTTTGTCATTTGATCTTCGTGCCTCTTGAGAGAATAGCCAAGGAGAGAGTGGAAGAGAGCATTCAAAGGAGGATTCCTACCATTGGAGCAAGAAGGCTTCACTTGGATTACTAAGGTAAGAGTCTCTACTTGTGAAATTGGATTTCTTCACTCTTTTCTTTCTTCCTTCTAGATTCTTTTTAGAAGATCAGTCAAGGAGATCCGATTCTCTGCCGACACTTGGAGAGTGTGAACAGACGAAGGGTTCTCTGCCCACACTAGGAGAGTGTAAAAGGAAGAAGGTTCTCTGCCTACACTTGGAGAGTGTGAACAGCCGTAGGGTTCTCTGCCCACACTAGGAGAGTGTAAAAGGACGACGATTCTCTGCCAGCACTGTGGATTGTGTAAAAGGACGACGGTTCTCTGCCGCACCGGGTAGTGGTGAAAAGAGTGTTTTGTACAGGCTTCTCCGCCTTGCTGTGGGTGCTAAAGGAGAGTCACTTTGTGGTATTAGTGCAATACTCAGAGGGTGCCTCTGAGGAGTGGATGTAGGTCTGGTTATAGACCGAACCACTATAAATCTAGTGTCATTTACTTTATTGCTTTTACGTTTTCGCACTTTAAATTTCAGTTTTAATAACTCTGTGGTTGAAAAACATTTTTCTACAAACTTTAAAAGAAAATTTTATTTCGGTTCAACTTTATTATTAAGAGGGTTTAAAATTTTTAAAACTACCAATTCACCCCCCTCTTGGTAGCTGTGGGACATTTACTTAGGCTTAACAACCTAATTACTGGACTCAACAAAAGTGACCAAGAATAGGTATATGAACTAACATATGAGCAACTAATTTAAGTTTCTAAATAAATTCATGCATCATATAAGAAACTTAAGAAATCTCATGCTAGTTTGAAATTAGAGTTTTTAAACTTTCAAAAAGAGCATGAAATTCTTCTTAAAGATTATTCTAAATTTGATAACAATCTTATGTCATTACTTGATGAGTTTGATGCATTAAACAAAAAAGAATATTAAATTATCTAATGCACATGATTTCTTGATATCATCTTATACCGAGTTACAAAAAGAGTTTAGGAAATTAGAAAATCTCAAAGTTTTTGAAAATAAACCAACATTCCTTCCATCACATAACTTTAATAGGAAGTATCACCACACGAGTAGATTAATAAATCCTTTTTCTGGTGTTAGATGTTTTTTATGTGGCTTGTTAGGACACTTTGCTCGCACTTGTACTGTTCACTATAGTATACATTGGGTATGGAAACCCAAGTTGTATGATTCAAGCATAATACACATGCATTGCATTCTTCTTTCTATAAGAAGGGACCCAAACTTATTTGGGTTCCTAAATCTGATGTTTGATGATTTTGTAGGTGTGCTCTCACAAATGACCTCGTGAGAGCATGTGGTACTTGGATAGCAGATGCTCATGATACATGATAGAAGATACTAACCAATTCATTTTGTTTGAGGCCAGGGATGGAGGCATGGTTACTTTTAGAGATAACACCATAAGAATAGTGGTGGGCACATGTATAATTAAAAACTCCAAAAACCTTTTGATTGAAATTGTTTTGCTTATAAATAGACTGAAACACAACTTGCTCAATATCTGTCAGCTTTACGATAAGGGCTTCATCATAAAATCTTTAGCAAATACTTGTATTATCAGCTTAAATAATAACATTATTTCACAGGGAAAGCGGATCGACAATATTTATATGCTTGACTTAAATAATATTGAATGTGCTACTTCATTTTGCTTAAAAATTACTACTGATGATTCATGGTTGTGGCATAGAAGGTTATGTCAAGATAGTATAAAAACCCTTATGAGAGTGACCCAGAAAGACCTAGTTAGAGGTGTCCCCATGCTTAAGTTCACAAAAGATCATCTTTGTAATGCCTGCCAACTAGGGAAGCAAGTTCAATCCTCTTTCCACTCCATTAAGGATATTAGAACTTCTAGACCCTTAAAAGTCCTTCACATGGATTTGTTTGGACCCATTAGTATTTCTAGCTTAGGGGTGAGCTTTTATGGTTTTATGATTATCGATCACTACTCAAGGTTTACTTTCTCATAAGAATAAGTCTTTTAATGAGTTTAGATCATTCTCCACTTGGATTCAGAAAACGCTAAGTTGTGAGATGTTGACCATCCATAGTGTCCATGGGGGAGAGTTTGAAAATAAAAGATTTGGAGACTTTTGAGAGGATAAGGTGATTAATTATAACTTCTCAACTCTTAGGACACCTCAACAAAATGGAGTAGCTGAAAGGAAGAACCAAACCTTAGTTGAAGCCGCTAGAGCCATGGTTGCTAAGTATTCACTTTTAAAATATTTTTGGACTGAAGCGATAAACTCACTTTGCTATGTGTTGAATAGGATGAATGTTAGAGCCAAACTTGATAAGACACCCTATGAGATCCTTAAGTGTAGGACACCCAACCTTTCCCACCTCCATGTCTTTGGTTGTAAGGTATTCATTCTTAATAATGGGAAGTCACACTTAGGAAAATTTAATGAAGGAGTGTTCTTAGGATATTCAAGTGTGGAGAAATTCTTTAGGGTGTTTAATAAGAAGACATTGGTGGTGGAGGAAACTACTCATGTAGTGTTTCATGAATCTGATCCTAAGAAGTCTAGAGTTGAGGATGATGATGAAGTTGAAATTTTTTAGAAGAGGGTAG
The DNA here is from genome assembly GCA_016618105.1 of Dendrobium huoshanense. Lineage (NCBI taxonomy): Eukaryota > Viridiplantae > Streptophyta > Magnoliopsida > Asparagales > Orchidaceae > Dendrobium > Dendrobium huoshanense. The sequence goes on from CM028345.1 coordinate 23,273,100, forward strand.
AGCCCCAAAACACTGAAGGAGTAGGTGAGATTACCCAAGAAGTAGAAAATATAGATCTAGAGGAAAATGTTTAACCTACACACACGTTTCCTAGAGAATAGAGATTTTTTTAAGTCATCCTAAAGAATTGATCATAGGAGACCCTTTTGAAGGTGTTAGGATTAGGCATGTACTTAGGAATGAAGTAAAACACTCTGTCTTTATCTCAATGACTAAATCCACCAACATCAATCAAACCCTTTCTGATGAGTTCTATATCTTAGCCATACAAGAAGAATTAAACCAATTTGTTAGGAATAATGTTTGGGAACTTGTAGAAAGAATAAAGAGATAAAGTGTAGTTGGAACCAAATGGGTCTTTAAGAATAAAATGTATGATTCTAGTTTGGTGGTTAGGAATAAGGCAAGATTGGTGGTTAAAGGGTACAACCAAATAGAAAGGATAGATTTTGAGGAGACCTTTTCCCCCCTGTAGCTTGATTGGAAGCCTTTAGAGTGCTATTAGCCTTTGCCTATTATATGGAATTTAATCTTTTTCAAATGGATATTCAGTGTGTCTTTTTAAATAGAGTAATAAAAGAAGATATATTTGTAAAGTAACCTCCAAGTTTTGAGAGTTCCTGATTTTCAAATCATATTTTTAAATTAAAAAAGACCTTATATGGATTAAAGTAGGCACCTAGAGCTTGGTATAAGAGGCTTAACACATTCTTACTAGAGAGAGAGTTTATTAAGGGGAGTGTAGATACCACCCATTTTCTGAGGAAAGTAGAAGATGAATTACTCATTATACAGATCTGCGTCGATGATATACTTTTTGTATATTCTGATAAAAGGCTATGTGATAATTTTTCTAAAATAATGAGTAGGGAATTTGAGATGAGTATGATGGGAGAGTTATCCAACTTTTTGGGGTTTAGCATAAGACAACTTGATGATGGAACCTTTCTAAATCAATGAAAGTACATAAAGGATATCTTAAAGAAATATGAAATAGATAAAGCCAAGCTAATTAATACTCCCATGACCTCTAGTGTTTAGTTGAAAAAGGACCCAAATTGAAAATTAGTTGATCAAAAGAAGTATAGAGGGATAATTGGATCTTTACTTTACATGACTACTAGCCGATATGATATAATATTTAGTGTTTGTCTCTATATTAGATTTCAAGCTGATCGTAAAGAATCCCATCTAAGCACAGTTAAGAGAAATCTTATATATCTCTTAGGGACCCAAAACAGAGGAATCTATTATCCTAGGCACAATACTTCTTTTGAGATTATTAGATATTCTGATTTTTATTTTACAGTATATAAGGTGGATAGAAAGAGCACTTCCAAGACTTACCAATTTATAGAACAGTCTTTAGTCTCATGGTCTAGTAGAAAGCAAAACTCTATTGTAGCTTCCACTATTGAAGCTGAGTATGTTGCTTTAGGAAGTTGTGTGGCCCAGGTCCTTTAGTTGAAGCAGAAAGTTCTAGATTTAGGATTACTTATAGGAACAATTTTGATCCTTTGTTAGAACATTAGTGCTATTTACATTTCTAAGAATCCTCAATGACAAAGCATCTAGATATAAGGCATCACTTTATTAGAGATCATGTGACCAAAGGAGACATTGAGTTACACTATGTAGCAATTGAGAATTTACTGGTTGACATCTTTACAAAACTACTGACCTTCGATACTTTCAACACTTTAATGACTAGATTGGGTGTGATTGACATAAATGCATGAATTGATTCTTACTGATTTCTATTATTTTATCTTTTATTTATTTTTCACTTCTGCTGTTTTATTTTTGTAGTTTTTTCCTTATTTATTTTTCCACTTCTGTTGTTTTATTTTCCTTCATATATTTTAATTTGTTTTCTTTTTCTTTTAATCAATGCTGAATTGATATCTTATACATTTCTTTTATTTTTGAAAATTTATAGTCAATGTTTGACATCTTTAGATCAGTTAAAGGGGGATAAATAGTTGATTATTTCATTTTCTCTAACTTTTTTAGTGTGTAATTTTCTTTTCTAAATAAATGTCTATCTCAAATCAATAAATGGACTTTGCAATTGAGATCTTTTCAATCTTGGTACAATAATCTATCTTATATATATAATGTTTAAAGTTTTTATTTTACCTTTAGATTTTTTGTAATCTTGTTGTTGTATTTATTATTTGATTTTTTATTCTGTTTTATAATTCATTCTTCCTTATATTAGAGAGTAAGTTTTTCTTCTCTAATATGTGAAAGATATAATCACAATTAAGAATATTTAAGAATTTTAAAAAAGCGATCTAGCTTGCAAATAAATAAAAAAGTAGACAATGATGCCAAAATTAAAAGATACGCAATGATGCTAAATTAATATATATATATATATATATATATATACAAAGTGTATAAAAAATCAGAAGATAAGCAAAGTGCACTAATCAAATTGACAAGAGGCATAAAATGAGCCCACCAAAAGCAAGCTTCTTCTCTTTGAAAAATTTTAAATCTTAGAAGAATTTATGTGTTACTTTATATTTTTCAAAGCCTTGATTTCTAAATTCATGATCGTAACTAATTACTTTGATATATTATTCTATAAAATATTTTTCATAAACCAAGTTTTGAATGGATCTCTTTTTCTTATCAAATTGATTTTTCTGATTTAGATCTTTATTTTCAAAAGATAGTTTGCCCTGGGAGAAGTTCTAGGTGGAGCTAACAAGATTGGATGTTCTACCATTTTTTGGATTTCGACGATGTTAACTCATTGATTCTTACAAATTTTTAATTCAATCATATGGAGAATTTATCATATTCAACCTTTGATTTAAAAAAAAACTTTTGTTTATCATTTTTTTTATGTTTTTGTGTCTTTTTTTGTATTTTATTTTTTATCTTTTTTAGTGGATTTTCATGTTTTTTCTCTGATCATCTCCATCCATCCTCTGATCATCCTCTGATTTACTTTCAGTGGCAGCCACCACCACCATTTTCTTTGGATAATCAGGGGCCATCTTTCTTTTAGTTTATTTTCATGATATTATTTTTTTTCCTTGTTTTATCCTTCTCTTAATTTACAATTTATGTGTTATTTTTCCTTTTTCTTCTCCTTTTTATGATGTCAAAAGGGGAAGTACCTGTACTATTCTAGTTTATACTATTGTTGAATAGTTAAACTTTTTTTATTTATTCTCACTGTCTCCATTAAAATGTTTTGAATTGCTTTAATTATTTTTGTGTTTGCCATCATAAAAAAGGGGGAGATTGTTGTATATCTATTTTTAGGGAATATAATTTTGATAATAGAAAACACTTTTGTTTCTCTACGACTGCCTTGTCTACTAATATTTCAGGTCCAAAAGATCAAAATTATAATTTGAACCAACTCAAGATTGGGTAGTTTAAATCTGAGTCAGTTTGTAAATCATTTACCTTTTCTTGAGTCAATTATAAACGATGTGGTTGCTAATACTAAATAGTCTTGCACACACACACACACTTGGGAAAATTTCTAACTGATTTTAGAGTTTTCTAGTTTTACTCCCATCATTCAGGACGATCCAAAAATGATACTAGATGATCAGTTAATAATAAAAGCCCTAATTAGGGCATCTTGGTCAAGGAAGCCATCATTAAGCACATCCGGGAAGATAGGCTCAAATAAAAATGAATATGTCGCCAGATCTATTTAGGTAGCTTTTATTTCTATACATTATCCAGGATAATGTCCTAAAAAATGCAGCATAATTATAACTAAATTAATTTGATAAATTTGGAAAATAATTAAGGTTTGATTGCACGATCATATTATCCTGGACGATCGCAGGATCGTCGAGGATGATCAGTTAACAAACCTAAATTTTTCTGGAATGATCAAACATAGGCATGCATCTATTCATGGCGATGCCCTGGATGATCTATGATTTTTTGAACTAATCATCCTTGACAATCATGATATCTTCCCGGATGATCAAGTCAATATTTCATCGTCCAGATATCCATTCAGGGCGATGTTCTAGATTATCTATGATGTTTTAAACTAATCATCCTACAGGGTTACGAGATCATCCTAGATGATCAAGTTACTTTTCAATCGTCCAAACTCCCATCTAGGGTGATGGTCTGGATGATATTCGTTGATTTGTTCTAATTGTAAAGGATGATAAGAACAAATTTCCTTTTGATCATCCTAAATTGTCCTAGCTGATTGAGTGTAATTTATACTAATAGCACAGGATGATTGGCCGATCGTCCTGGATGATAAATTCAATTTATTGCAATTAAGAGCTATTTCAAATCTCTTCTTTAAAAGTTCTCTTGTTTCACCCAAGAGGGTATCTTTTACTGCTGTCTTGACTTGAGAGAGCCTAGAGGAGAGGGAGAGAAAGCGGGGGGGGGGAGAGAGAGAGGGAGAGAGAGAGAGAGAGAGAGAGAGAGAGAGAGAGAGAGAGAGAGAGAGAGAGAGGATCTTATGAGGGGTTTCACAAATGCTGCTCTAAGCAAGGATCCAAGTCATCATTTATTATCTTCATCCCTTGTCCTTGGAGGTTAGAGAGAGGTCTACTTCAGCAATCGATCAAGTTTCTCTTCCTGCTTCAGGAGAAAGAAAAGGAATCAGGTTCTCTGCCTCACCAATGTTGGTATAAAGGAGGTTTTGTAAAGGCTTCCCCGCCTTGCTGTGGGGCAAAATGAGAGTCACTGAGTTTAGTGCAATGTCTAGAGGGTGCCTCTGAGGAGTGGACGTAGGTTAAGTTGACTGAACCACTATAAATATTTGTATTATTTATTACTATTTTTTCCACATTTAATTTCTACTCTTTAAATTTGTTGTGGTGAATTTTGATTTGAGTTTCGTGTTTTGATTTAAAGATTTTTTAAAATACCAATTCACCCCCCTTCCTAGTTAGCCTTGGGCTAGTTTATAAGGGCTTAACATCCCTAATGAACTTTCAAACCCTAATATCTTCAAGTCTCGTTACAGGGGCAAAAGTCTCCTCAAAATCAATCCTATCAATTTGATTATACCTCTTAGCCACCAATCTAGCCTTCTTTCTAACAACAACTCCCAAGTCATTCATTTTATTTTTAAATACCCACTTAGTTTCAACTACACTTTGATTATTTGACCTTGCAATTAATTCCCAAACATTATTCCTTACAAATTGATTTAATTCTTCTTATATTGCCAAAATCTAAAATTCATCCAAAAGTGGTTGAATTATATTTATGAGTTCTATTATAGAAATAAATTGAGAATGATTGAGTTCTTTGCTAAGTCCATGCCTAGTACTAACACCCTCACTAGGTTCACCTAAAATAAATTCCTTAGGGTAGTTTTTAGAAAATTTCAAATTTCTAGAAAAAGGTTTTCTATCTCCATTTTTTTTCCAAATCAATCTTCTCAATCTTTTGGGAGTTATTTTCTATTTCATACTCTTTTAAATTTGGCTCTTTCAAAATTCTATATTCATCAAATATAAAATGTGTGGTCTCCTTAACTACCAAAGTTCTTTTGTTAAATACTCTATAAGATTATTCAATATTAGAGTTTCCAAGAAAAATTTCTTCATCTGATTTTGGATCAAATTTTGCTAAGGATAATTTTCCATTATTATGTATGAACACCTTGCATCCAAAAACATGCAAATGTGATACATTATGTGTTCTCCCTTTAAGAAGTTTATAGTGTGTTTTCTTCAATTTTGATCTAATTTTCACCCTATTCAAAACATAACATGTAGTGCTAACCGCTTCAGCCCAAAAATATTTAAGAAGTGAGTATTCTGCCAACATGGCTCTAACAGCTTCAACTAATATTATGTTCTTTCATATGACTATACCATTCTACTGAGGGGTCCTAGGTGCAGAAAATTGTGATCAATTCCTTTTCCATTATAAAAATCCTTAAATCTTTAATTTTCAAATTCTCCCTTGTGATCACTTTGAATTGTTAAAATCTCATACCCTAATTTCCTCTGAATTCAAGTCCAAAAATATCTACATTCCTCAATTGATTCACTTTTATGAAATAAGAATTTAACCCATATGAATCTAGTGAAATCATCAACAGTTATAAATCCATATACCTCGGAATTCAATATGGTTAGGGAGATTTACTCGAGAAGAGAGAGAAGGTCCGGTTTTTTAGAAAGAGAAAGTTACTTTTTTTGATTTTCTGCTTTCCTGCTTTGGGTCTCTTCTCCGATGACGGTAGAGGGCCGGCGGCCTCCTTCCGCCGGAGCTGGAGATTTTTGTTCTTCGTCTATTCCTCCGATCAAGATTCTTAATCGTAAGAATCTTTCTTTATCTCCTCCTGCGTTTGGGAACGTTGACAAGGTGTTTGATCATGAAGCTATTTTGAGGTTTCAATCTGTTAAACCTCTTATTATTAATGAGGGAGGATATATTTCTCCAAAAAAGAATTTGGATTGTGTTGGAAAAGGCAAACAGGTGGTTAAAATTGTTGAAGATATGAAGGCTGGAAGTAATGGTTCTTGTCCTAGTTTAAATATGGAGTTCACAGAAGGAATAAGAGTTGAAGATGATTCTGATATCAGTGGCAAAGTTCTTTTGGGAAATTTTTTGAATGAAGGGCCTTCATATTCTGTTAATGAAGAAAAGGTGAAAGATAACAGTAATGGATCAATCAATCCTGGAATTTCATTAGAACAAGAAGGTTGGAACAATGTTCATCTTTGTGATTCGGCTTCTCTGGGAAACTGTTCTATTGGTATCAAGAACACGATTTCTGTCCCCCAAAGAATAAACTCTGGAAGGAGTGTCTGGAATTTAAAATAGAATTTAAAAACTATTGATTTTGATATTGGTGAAGGTTTCTTAGTAGATGGGGTGGTCAAATTAAACCAGCAATTTGAATCTGAGAATAGTTCCAGGTTACATAAATCATTAGTCGTCAAGCTGTTGGGTTTTGCTTCGTATCACATTATTGGGCAGGAGTTAAGGAGGCAGTGGGAACAGTTTGGTAAATTTCATATGACTTTACTTGGTAATGGATGGGTATTATGTGCGTTTGAAGAGATTGAAGCTATGAATTATGTTCTTAATAGTGGACCATGGTATGTTAATGGAAGCATTATTGGGATAGACAAATGGTCTCCTAATTTTGACCCTTTTTCTTTGAAAGGGTTGACAGCTCCGGTGTGGATCCGATTACCAAACCTTCGTTTACAAAGCTGGGATAGAGTGAATGTTTGTCGAATTTCTTCAATGATTGGTAAGCCTTTTCTTATAGATGAAAACATGTTTCAATGAAGCCGGAGAGAATATGCTCGAGTTTGTGTCAAAATCAATTTGGATGAAAAACTACAACAGGGAGTTTGGGTTGAAGGAGCTATGGGAAAATTCTTCCAGAAAATCTGCTATGAAAGAATCCCTCAAATCTATTTCAGGTGCAAAAAAATTGGGCATGAGGAGAAAAATTGTTCTAAGGTATGCCCGGAAACAGATTCTTGTAAAGGTTTTTTACAGGATGCTAAGGAAGATGGGAAAGTTATTGGTAATAAAGGTAGTCATAAGGTGGTGAATAACTTGCATTCTATTGAAAATAAAGAAGGATATGGTCCTTGGATCCATGTCGATTATGGGGAAAGGAGGAGGAAGATCAACAACTTTCAAAATACATGGAGGAGGATTCCGGTAAGAGATAATAAAAATAAAGCAGCTGAGGAGGTGATTAATATCCAAAGTAAAGACAGCAATAATTCTTTTTTATGTGATTCTGAAATTCAAATGGATAAGAAGGATGGGGATAGCACAGAAGTAGCAGAAAAAGTTGATATCAATTCAGTCATTAACAAGGGAGAGCAGAGTATTAACAAAGCCAATATTATGTGCAATCCTAATCAGTTTGAAGTCTTATTCAATATGAGTGAGGAAGGGGAGTTAATTGAAGAAGATGCTGAAGATAAAGATTTAAATGTTGTTTAAAAATAGATTCTGGATGGGGGAATTTTTCCGGATCCTGTTGAGGACAGCAGGATTGATTCTTCTACAGTTGGATTGAGGGATGATAAAGGAAATAGTTTGGAAAATGTATCTGGCAAATCTAAAAAGAAAGGTACAAAAGAATTAAAAGGTTTGGAACCTATTAAGCTAATTCCCAGGAGTAGGAAATGGGAAGGAGATGATAAAGAAAGGGCGGGGAACCTCTTCCCCTCGGTTCATTAATGTCTTCTATTGGTTTTTGGAATTGTAGGGGAGTAAGGGAAAAAGGCTACTTCCCTTTATGCTAAGGAGTTTATCAGAGAAAATGATGTATTTTTTCTTGGGTTATCGGAATCTAAGCTGATGTTGATTGCTAATAAGCTTGTTGAAGAAATTTTTGGAGATGGTTGGGACTTCTTTTTTGTTCCTTCTGATGGATTGTCTGGGGGTATCTTGCTGATTTGGAGAATTGATATTGCTAAATTCAATATTGTGGAGACCTCTTCTCAATTTGTTGTTGGTGATCTTGAGGTTATCAACAAGGGATGTTGGAGAGTTGCTACTGTATATGGTAGTAAAGATGTATACAAACGTAGGCATTTATTGAATTGCCTTGAGAAGGTTTTGGTGAAAAATACACCAATGGTCATTGGGGGAGACTTTAATTGTTTGTTGTCTAAAGAGGAGAAAAGAGGAGGGAGGAAGTTTAGTTAAACATGGGTTCAAAGGAAATGAAGGCTTTTATAACATGTAATGATTTACATGAAGTTACTAGTAGTGGACCCAAGTTTACTTGGTTCAACAATAAGATTGGTGCTGAAAGAATCTTGGAAAAGTTGGATAGATGCATGGTTAATTCTGCAGCTTTCAATTCTTCTCACAGGTTATTGATCAAGAACTTAGCATGGCTTGCTTCGGACCATTGTTCGATTATTTTGAACTTGTTAAAATTCATTCCACATAGCAAAACTTTGAAATTTGAGGAAATCTGGACTTCTATTCCAGCTGCTACCAATATTGTACTTTCGTCTTGGAAGAAAAATGCAAAGGGTGATCCAGCTCAAATTTTGAATTAGAAAATGAAAAGAGTTTTAAGGGATCATTATTGGAGCAGAGCAAAGTTCAAGGATATTAATCTAGCCAAAGACAATATTCAAAAAGAGATTATTACTTTACAGGAAAAGGTAGGGGGAGGAGTGGAATTCACTTCTGAGGAACAATGGAGATTAAAAGCTTGTATGGAAGAACTCAACATTTTATTAAATCGGATTAATACAATCTGGAAACAAAGAGCCAAAATCAAATGGCTCTCGGATGGGGACTCTAATACCAGATTTTATCATGCTTTTGCCAATGCTAGAAGAAATTCTAACTACATCCATAGTATCAAAAATATGCAAGGAGATTTAGTGGAAGATCAAGAGGGTATAGAGGAGATATTATTCCAATTTTTTAACAGCAAATGGAAGGAAAAATCGTGTGTTTTACTAGGATGGCCATTACCGAATTCTGTTTTAGTGAAGGAAGAAAAAGAGTATCTGGGAAGGAAATTCTCTATTGAAGAGCTTGAAAAGGTCATAAAAGAGCTTGGAAGCAACATTTCTCCCGATCAAGATGGTATGACTTATACCTTTTTTAAATTCTTTTGGAACATTATAAAAAAGGATTTATGGAGTGCTATGGATCATTTTTTTGTTGGTGGTAAAATGAATAAAGATTGGAAAAATACCAACATTGTTTTAATTCCTAAAGTGAAGGATCCGGTTTCTCCTTCTCATTTCAGGCCTATTAGTTTATGCAATTCAGTTTATAAAATTGCTGCAAAAATTATTCTTAATAGAATCTTAAATGTTGCACCGAAGTTGATCTCTAATGAACGAGTAGTTTTTTTGAAAGGTAGATCCATTTCGGATCATGTTCTTGTGGCCCATGAAATTTTTCATAAATTTAGGCATTCCAAATCTTCTAATGGTTTGGTTTCTTTCAAAATTGATATGGAGCAAGCTTATGACTCCATAGGTTGGCCTACTTTGAACAAAGCTCTTAGATATTTTGGTTTTCCGGATTTCTTTGCTGATTTGGTCATGGAATGTGTGATTGATCCTGGCTTTTCTTTGGTTATTAATGGTATTTCTTCTAAACGGATTGAAGCAAAAAGTGGCTTTCGACAGGGATGTCCTTTATCCCCTTTTCTATTTGTTTTATGTGCACAACTACTGACAAATGCTTTCTATCAAAGGGGGAAATCTATTGGTATTAGTGTTTCAGCAAGGAGTCCTAAAGTTTCCCATTTGCTTTATGCTGATGACATTTTGGTGTTCTCTGAAGCCAAGTTGGAGTCTATCAATCTTGTTAAAAAGATTATCATGGAATTTTTTGATTGGACGGGTCAAAAGGTCAATTTTCAAAAATCTAGTATTCTTTTTGGTAAACATGTTAATAGAAGGAAGAGAAGGAAAATTTGCAATATTATGGAATTTAAAGAACTTCAGGAATTCAACTATCTAGGTATTAAAATGGCTTTGAGAAGGATGAAGGGTTCTGATTTCCAATTCATCTTGGATAATGCATTGAAGAAGATTGGTATGTGGGGAAGCAAACTCTTATCAATGGCTGGGAAGTTGAATTTAATCAACTCTGTTTTATTAGCATTACCAACGTTTCATACTACCTTATCTTTAGTACCAAAAAGAATTCCGTTGGAAATTGAGAAAGCTTGCAGGAAGTTCATTTGGAGTAAAGGGAATGGGGAAAAGGTCTTCATTATATTAGCTGGGATAATCTGTGTAAACCGAAGAAAGTGGGAGGTATGGGGATCAATTCTTGCTCAAAGAAGGAAGGACCTTTAAGAGTAAAATTAACATGGAGGTATTATCATGCAACTGATTCTCTTATGCATAAAGTTTTATATCCTAAATATGGTCATATAATGTTGGAAGATTCTTCAAGAAGATTGGGTTCTACTGCTTATAAATTGATTAAGAATGGAGGAAAGTTTTTAAAGCCAATCATCAGATGGGAAATTGGTAAAGAGAACTTAATAAATGTTGTTAAAGATACGTGGATCTATGACAAAAGCTTACTGAAATGGCCAACTTTTACTCATTATTTGCTTGAAGATAATTATATGGTGGAAGATTTCATTAAGGATGGAAGATGGGATGTGCAGGAACTGCAGAAATTCTTTGGTGCAAAACTTATGGAAATTATCAGAAATGTTCATTTCAACGAGAGTAAGGAAGATTGGATGGAGCTTATTAAAAAATTTTCTGGTAAATCACTGACGTCCTTAGCTTGTGAAGTTTCGAAAAATTGTTATGCAGACGGGTATCTCTGGAATTGGCTTGATAAAATTAAGCTTATTCCAAGAGTAAGGTTGTTTTGGTGGCGACTACTTAATGAAGTCATTCCTACTAACAAATTATTATGTTATAGAAGGCTCCAAGAATTTTATAATTGTCCTAGAGGATGTGGGATAACAGAGAATACATAACATATTATTTCAGGTTGTGGAAATCTGATCAAAACTATGGAAGTTTTAAACTCTTGGGGCTTTGGTATACCAAGTTTTTCTTCTTTGGAAAACTGTTTAAATTGGCTTAAAATTCAAAATTCTTGGATGAAGAGTCTTTATTGTAATATGGTGTTCCATTCATGGAAATCCAGAAATCTGTGGGTTCATGAAAGGAAATCTTTAAGCCCTTTTTATATTGCATCCAATGCTATTTGTTTTACTGCAGTAAGAAAGAGTTTCTTATGGAGTTTCTCGGGTATTGAAAGTATTAACCAACCATCTAGGTTGTTCAATAATTGGTATCCTCCTCCGCCTGATTGGATTAAAGTGAATATCGATGCTTCTGTTCATAGCTCTTACAAAGCTGGATTAGGAGGTGTGTGCAGAGATTATAGATGGAGATTTTTGTTGGCTTTCGGCAAAAATTGTGTTCATTGGGATTCTGGACAAATGGAGCTTCTTGCTATTTTATTTTTGAAAGACAACATCAGCGATTGGATGAAGGAGTACAAAGGTTTGATCATAGAAGGTGACAACAAGAATGTGATAAATTTCATCAAGGATAAGGTGGACAAAGGAGGTACTGTTGATATTGATCTTACTTTTCTTAAAGGTTTTAATTTTGTTGTCTTTAATTTTGTTAATAGGGAAAACAATTAGTTAGCGGATCTTAGTGCTAACTATGCTTGTTTTAGCTCCTTTTGTTGGAAGGATTTGAGTAGTAGTACTATTCCGAACTTCTTTATGAATCTGTTAATGAAGGAATCAGATAGTATTAAGATGTAACGGTTTTTTTTCCTATTATAGCATTTTGGTGCTTGCTTCAAAAAAAAAAATCCATATACCTTCCCTCCTAAACTTATAGTGCTAACCGGCCTAAAAAGATCCATATATAAAATCTCCAAAGGTTTAGTAGTTCTAAGATCCTTATAGGAATGAAATGAGGGCTTCACCTATTTTCCTAATAGACATGCATCAGAAAGGTGATCATTAGTAAAGTCTAGTTTTGGTATACCTCTAACCAAATCCTTTTGGGTAATTTTCCTAAGGTTTTTCATGCTAGCGTGACAAAGTCTCCTATGCCATAATCATGATTCATCAAAAATAGTTTTCGAACAAAAAGTATTAGGAGTTTTAATATAATTCAAATCTAGCATATAAATATTATTTATTGTTATTCCATATAAAACACATTTCCATTTAGGCTTAATATACAGCTAGTGGGGAAAAATTTTACACTATACCCTTTATCAAAAAGCTGACTAATACTTAACAAATTATACTTTATGCCTTCGACAAGTAAAACATTTTCTACGAAAATTTTTTACAAGTTTTCGATCATACCGGTGCCAACCACTTTTCTAGTGGTGTTATCTCCCAGTGTAACCCGCCTCCATTCCTTGCTTCCAGCATTATAAGTTATGTAGTGTCTCTAATCATAAGCTTTGAGCAACTATTGTCCAGGTACTAACTGCTCTAACGAGGCCTTATATGAGAGTGATTCTGCAAAACAATCCAATGTTAAACTTGATAACCCAAACAAGTTTGGGGTCTCCTTTTGGAAAAATAAAACTAGATGCATATATGATATGACTTAGTTTATGCATCTTAGATCTCCACACTAAATGAGTTTTTCTATCAAAGGTATAAGTATGTGAATTATGTCCAATCATCCCACAAGAAAAAAAATTAACTCCAGGAAATGGGTTTCTCAAATTTCTATAATAATTTTGTCTTTTCCTGGGTTTTAATATTTTTGACCTCAAATTAAGATTAGTAAAATCTTCAAGTATTGGGGATTTCCTAATTTCCTTAAGAGCTTGCACTTTCAATTTAAGAAATGTGTTTAAGTCTTCTAACACATTCTTATCAAAATTTAAATGGTGCTTTCTCCTCTCAGATTCATCCTTAAAATCTTTGAATTCTTTTTCCAATTAAACATAGATGAATTTAAAAGATCATTCTTTTTATTCAACTCATTGAATTCATCATGTAATCTCATGTGGTTGTCATCTACCAAAGCGTGATCTTTCCTAAGGATTTCATATTTTTTTTAGGTTTAGACTTGCATGCATTTTCTTAAGTTTTCTATATGCATCTTGTATTCTTTCAAAAACTTCTAACAATTCAGCATAGGATAAGTTACATACCTCTTATTCATCTGACTGATCAAGATTATCGGCCATTTAACACAAGTTAGTGACTTCCTCCTCATTTTTTGTTTTTGTTGAATCCGAAGCTGAGTCCACCCAAAAAGCTCTCTGAAATCTCTTCTTTTTCTTCTTCACATTTACTTTATCTTCTACCTTCTTCTTGGTAGGAGTGACTTTTAGATTTTGGCATTCTGATTTTATATATCCAGGTTTCCTGTATTCATAGCAAATCACATAATTAGAAATCTTAACATTTTTATTGATCTTACCTTTATTCTACTGTTAGTGTCTCTTCTGCTTTATTTTAAGAAAATTTTTGAATTGCCTAGTCATTAAGGCAATGTTGTCCTTATCCTCAGGTTGTGACTGATCACTCTTCCAGTCCTCCAGTTTTAGTGCTATGTTCTTCTTCTTTTGATGTTCACATGCATCAATCTTCCTTTGACTCACTCCTTACTTATAAGCAATTAGTGATCCAAGAAGATTATCAATTGATTAAATATTTAAAATTTTTGGAATCTATAATAGCAATTATTTTAACATCATATGCTGTAGGCAAATAACAAAGAATTTTATTGGTCATCAAAATTTTTTAGCTCCATACCTAATGCATATAAAGAAGTGACTATTTGAGAAAATATTTTATACATCAGAGATGGATTCATTTGGTTTCAAGTGAAATAATTTGTAGTCATTTAATAAGATGCTTAATATATATTACTTTACTTCATTAGTTCCTTTATAAGTAATACAAAGTCTATCCCATATGTTCTTTCCATTTTTGCAAGTGGAAACCTGTATGTAATCTTCTGACTTAAGTGTACAAAAGAAACTGTTTAAACATTTTGCATTTAATTATGCTAGGTCACGTTCTTCTACATTCCATTCAGCAAAGGGTGTTTCAACTCTAATGCCATCAACTATTCTAGTTGGCTTAGTATATTCTTCTTGAACTAGGATCCACATGATAAAATCTAGTGATTGCAAAAATATCGAAAAGCTTGTTTTACAAAAATCGAAAGGGATATTGTCAAATAATGGAGGTCTAATGATCGAGTAACCTTCTGGTGTGTTTTAGTTTTCAAAAGTAGCCATTCTAATTTTTTAAAAAGTAGTATAAACTTATAGTTTTGAAATGAACCTCTCATATCACTTATTAATTCATATTAGGTTGTTAAACCTAAGTTATTGCCCCATGGCTAACCAATAGGGGAGGGGGTGAATTGGTAATTTTAAACTTTCTCTTGGATTTTAAAATTTGACAAACTTTGATTCAATTAGCAAGTTAATTAAGTTTTTAAAACAAAATTTTCAACCACAAAAAATAACTTGCATTAAATAAAATGCATAAATTTAAAATACATAAAGATTTATAGTGGTTCAGTCAAACACGACCTACATCCACTCCATGAAGACTCCCTCTTAAGGTGTTGCACTATTACCAAAGTTTCTCTCCTTTTGCCCACACAATAACGCATAGAAGCCTTTACAAAACTCTCTTCCACCAATCCTTGGTGTTGCAGAGAATCATCATTCTTTTACACTCTCTAAGTGTCCGCGGAGAACCATCAACCTTTCACACTCTCCAAGTGGCGGCAGAGAACCATCATCCTTTCACACTATCCAAGTGTCGGCAAAGAAATATTGTCTTGTCACACCCTCCAAGTATCGATAGAGTACTTGATCTTCTTTAAAGATCTTCTCTTGAGCAACTAGAGAGATAAGAAGAAGAGTGATAAAATAAATCACAAAGAGATCCTTCAAGAAGAAGAGTGATAAAATAAATCACAAAGAGATCCTTACCTTTGAGTAACCTTATGAACCCTTCAAACTCCACTTGCAAGAAATCTCTCTCAAACACTCTCTCTTTCAATTTCCCTTGAAAATCACATTGACCAGACCTTTTCACCTCAGTTTTAGTGGAACTTTTATATCAATGATACAAAAAACCATGTAAAAAATGAAATATTCAATTTTGAGAATACACGACCGTACAATATGATCGTATGTTCAGACGTATGAACAGTTCAAAAACTATTGTATACGAACCTGTTGTGAATCGATACCAAATAATTCATACAGGATCATCATTTGGGATGAAACAAGTTCATCCGGTACGAACAGTTAGAAAATTTTCAAGTTTGTTGGGATGAAATGTCAGGACGAAGAGGGACCTAACAATTTCATACTCTGGAAGGCATGTACAAACTGTTGATCATATAGTACGATCCTACTTAGAAAAAAATCTTTCAGAATGAAAATGAACCCATGCATTTCATACTCTAGAAGGCATGTTTGAATTGTGATCATATAGTATAATCCATACTTAGAAAAGATCCTTCAGTATGAAAACAAACCCATCCATTTTGATCTCTGTAAGGCATGTACAAATTGTTGATCATACAGTATGATCCATACTTAGAAAAAAATCTT
Source organism: Dendrobium huoshanense (assembly GCA_016618105.1). Classification (NCBI taxonomy): domain Eukaryota; kingdom Viridiplantae; phylum Streptophyta; class Magnoliopsida; order Asparagales; family Orchidaceae; genus Dendrobium; species Dendrobium huoshanense. The sequence goes on from CM028345.1 coordinate 23,289,141, forward strand.
TTAGAATGAAAATGGACCTGTCCATTTCGTACTCTAGAAGACATGTATGAATGGTAATCGTATAGTACGATGGATACTTAGAAAATTTTCATTTTACTGTTCGTTAGGAAAAATAGTTTAACAAATCATCCTGTATGAAGTTTATTTGTACAGTACAACCAATTTTAAAAATTGCAAAAAATAAACTCTCCTCCAGTGTGTGTGTGCGCAGTTACTCAATTACAATCACACTTTCTCAAACTCAATAAAATAAAAATACATACTTCAAATATAATAACCCTCCTTATCTGATTTGAATTCTTCAATTATCCAGAATATGATTTTGCTAAAAAGTTAGTACACACATATAACAAAACTATGCATCCAAAATATGTTAGGAGAAATAATAATAAAACCAATAATACTTGGAATTATCAAAAACATATATGTTTCAAGAATATTAATAATTAAGAACTAAATTGCAACTATCTCAACATAAGTAAGATGCTTAATAGAAATAGTGCTAGAAGAGTTAAGTCGGCTATCATTAAATAAAACACGATCCAGCCGTTGTAGCCGTTGCCATAAATGGCCACAGTTCCAAGTAAATTTGTTACCAAAAAAGCCAATATCAATGAGATTACAATCCATAATCAAATTATTAAAGTCCTCCTTTACGTGAAAAATAGGAGTTGACCCCCCAATACTCTCTGAAGGATTAGAAATAGTGTTAAAATCACCACCCACTAACCAAGGGAAATAACAAATACTATGAAAATCAGAGAACTGCTCCCAAAGCTCTTTTCTAGTACCACGCATAGAGGCAACATATACAAAAGAGACACAATAATTTATATTTAAAACTTCAATATTATAATTCAGAACTTGGATAAAGTCACCAAGAATTTTAATCTGAACCAAAGCTTTCCAAAATAAATAAATTTTATTAGCAGAGTTCAAAGTGCATGCTTGAAATCAAAAAAATTAGTAGTATTAAGTAATTTAGAAGTCTTAACAAGAGGTTCAAGTAAAATAAGAATAGAAACAACATAGATACGACATAAATTCTTAACACTCAAACAAGAAGAAGGGCATCCAACAGCCCTAATATTCTTAATAAAAGTGATAAAA